>CM060948.1:230978250-231103250 GCA_030765055.1 Mantis religiosa
CCTGAAAGAGACCACCAGATGGGACATGATGTGAAATGATAATGAAATGGAGGGACAGAAAATTCGGTGGATGTAATTAATCTACTCCACATTCACCTGACGATCGGGGAAAACACCAGAAGAAAACAATCTATGACGTAAGTCAGCCATAGGAATGGAATCCGGAGCCCCAAATGCAGACAGAAGACGAAACCACCTGACCCATTCCGCTTGGTTTACAGAAGGTGTCATCATAAGACACTGCATTGTTCTATATCATATATGCATATATTGATATGGGATCTCTAGCTCAATGCGTAAAGTATGGTCATCTAAGCCACAATTGGCAGGCGGATAAATGTTACGTGATATGTTTTTTTAAATTTCAGAGAATAGACTTCACGATATTGCCATTTATTATGATTCTAGTGTTCATTTTATGGTGAGCGAGTAAGTGTTCCCCAACATTTGGTCTGATATTATAATAATGTGCAATAGTAGACTTCCATTTAGTGTAAATCAATAGTATGAGGGCTGTTCAATAAAGAATGATCACAATTTTTTTTAACAACATACCTTTACTCATCCTCATAATTTTGATGCTCTTTCTCAAAATAGTCTCCCCTGAATGTGATGCACTTGTGCCAACTTTTCCACCAGTCTTCAAAGACATGCTGGAAACCATTTTTGAGAGATCCTTCAAAATCGCCTCCGCAGCCTTCACCACTGCTTCTGATGATGGATAATGCCTCCCACGAAGGCGTTTCTTCAAGTTAGGGAATAGAAAAAAGTCATAATGGGGTTAAATCCGGACTATAGGGAGGTTGAGGGATGCACTTCACATTGATTTTTGCAAGATATTCAGCAACAACCTTGGCATTATGCGGCCGCACATCCAGCCTGCTTCACGGAAATGTGGTCCTTTGCGCCTGATATGGACTTGCAAGTTTTCAGGACATCCCTGTAGTATTGTTCAGTTACTGATGTGTGTGCAGTTACAACATGCTGATAAACCATTCCATGAATATCAAAGAATGAGATGACCATAACTTTCCCAGCAGAAGCAACCACTTTTCCTTTTTTGGGGGTTGGTGATGAAGGAGATTTCCACACTGAGCTTTGCTGTTTGCTCTCAGGATCAAAATAATGTAGCCAAGTTTCATCGCAGTGATTACGTTTGAAAGAAACTCCGGATCTTCCTCTAACATCAACTTTAACTGCATGCAGACCTGGATGTGAATGTCCTTTTGTTCGGGAATCAACAGTCTTGGAACCCATCACGCACAAACACATCTCATGTGTAATGTTTCTGTCACCAATGTGTGGGTAGCACCCAATGAAATGTTCAGTATTTCAGAAAGTGATCTTAAGTTGATTCGTTGATCCTCTCTCACAATGGCAGCAGCAGTGTTGGTGTTTTCTTCTGTAAGAGCAGTAACTGGAGCACTGGGTCCACCTTCCTTTGAAGTTGTCTCCCCTCTTTAAACATTTTAAACCATCTTCAAGCTGTGTTGTAGGGAAGAACAGACTTTCCATAGGCCTCCTGTAACATTGTATAGGTCTCAACTCAAGATTTGTTGGGACGAAAGCAGAATTTCAAAGCCACATATTGTTCCTCACGTGCTACCTCCATTGCAGCAGTAGGCGATACTGAACATGTCTGAACTTGCCTGGTTCTCACAGGCAGGAACCAGGAGTACCAACAATGAAACTACTATGGCGTGTTTGTTTCACATTAAACTAACTATATAATAAGATTGAATTTTGGTGCAAAAAATTATGACCCTAAAAACGTTATGATCATTCTTTATTGAACAGCCCTCGTTTTTATGATCTGTTGAAAGTGCAGGCTGGATGCAACAGTGTTCGTAGTTGAATGACAGTTGATCCTCTCGGCAATGTTATCTGAGCTCTTAGTTTATCCACTACCTTGGCAACGTGTGCAATCACCAATTTTACACAATCAGTATCGCCATTCGTATCTTGTACTTGTCTCTGAGTGCTATTTGAAATGTCTTCCAGCTTTTGAATTGCCTGCTCTAGATTTGAGATTTGTCTTATGTTCATTATTGGCATCGGACAAGGCCTTTATATTCGCATCTAAACATTCAGATTCTGACCTGTAATATTATGTGCAGTTTTAAAGCTCTTTTCTCTCTTTCTAGATTTTCATATACTTTGTCATTTAAGCTTTCAACTAAACCATTGAATTGTTCAGTCTGATTGCAGAATTCTTTGATGCATTTGTGATTGATTTTGAATCAGCTTCTTGAATGTAAAATGAGGTTCATCTCCACTTCATGTAAGCAACCTCCTGCATTCAAATTTCAGTAGAAGCCGTAAACCTATCAACATAGCGCGATTAGTGCAAATGTCTTCCTTAGGGTCATGAAAAATGCACAGTCTCGTGAATTGGTAGTTTCCTTTCCTATATTTTTTTATGAATAACTGAGGAAGTACTCTTTTAATTGGCCAGTGATACGAACTACATAGTGTAGATCTCGCCCGCCTCGGTAGCGTAGATGGTAGCATATCTGCCTCACGTTCAACAGGTCCCGAGTTCGAATCTCGGTCAGGGTGAGTTACCTAGATAAGGTTTTTTCCGGGGTTTTCCCTTATCCTGTAAGATGAATGTTGGGTAACTCTAAGCTACATGGACCCTGGACTCATTTGAGCATCATTTCACCCAATTCATTCACCGTCCGATATAACTTAACGTTGGGGCCGACGTAAATTAAAAAAAAAATGGTGTAGATCTCTTGCACCACTAAAGGTTAGGTTTTTTTTATATATAATAAGATGGTGCTCAATGACTGCTCAAATATTTCACTTGTATTAAGATGTAGCCCTCTCTACCTAATTCCCTAAGTGACTCATGAGTTACCGAGCTGGATGGTTCAGGCAGTTTCGTTTGTTGCCCACATTCGGGAAGCCAAATTAAACTTTAACAGAGTTTTTCTCATACAGAAAAGAGCTATCAGATACCTGGCAAAAATAACATGTATGAGTTCATGCAGGCCCTATTCTCAAAAATTAAACATACCTACTCTTAATATAATTTTGAGTCAAACTAATACTCAATGCTCCACTTATTGCTAGTATTTACCTAGAATGCGTTTCGTTAAGATCTTCCTAACATCATCAGCTGCTTTTTGTATCATAGTCCTTATACTTGGAATACTCACTCTTCCCTACATATTTATTTTGTGAACAATAATTTTTGTATATAACAGGAATATAACCTCCACAAATTCTGATGTCCACACATATGAAACAAGGGGAAAGAATAACTATAGCTAAAGGTCATAGGATAAAACTTTTTGAATATTAGCCCCAATACTTTGGTCCAAAACTACTTAACAAGCTTTCGGAAAGCCTAAAAAATACTGCATCAGCTGTTAAGTTTAAATCTAAACTGACTAAACTCTTGTCAAGCAGAGCCTACTATAATATAGATGAATATTTTGATGACAACTTCAATGATTCTGTGTGTGTGTGTGTAAGAGAGAGAATGAATGACAACTTTTTGACAATGTTAAACATGACATACAGTAGCACAAAATTGAATTGAGAAGATATTGACACACTGCTTCCCTCACACTGTTTTTTCAGTCTTTTTTCTGTGAAAAAACAGTGTGAGTAAAGCAATTTGTCAATATCTTCTTGATTCAATTTTGTGCTAAGTTGTGCTTCACTGTCTCTACTCTTGTTTCAATTTTATAACATATAATGTCTGTATTATGTTATAGTGAACAATAAATTGATTTATTAACAAAATAATAAGGGAAGCTTTGTGGTATAAGTTGAGGTGAATCAGAAAAGAGGCAAAGATGTAAATTGAGTTCTATCCTGTTAAATATTTTTATTGATGACATCATGGATTGTCTAAGTTAAGCCAATAAGCATATGCCAGCAATAAAAAGCAGAGAGATCCCAGGCTTATTATATGCAGATGACTTAATGGTGGGGTCAATAACAGAAATTGGTTTAACTCGTGCAATAACTGAGATAGATATTGTAACGTCTGGGGTCTTAAAGGAAATAATGATAATGATAATGATACTGAATCTGATACTGATAATGATAATGATTAATGATAATGATGATGGTGATCATGATAATAATAATAATAATAATAATAATAATAATAATAATAATAATAATAATAATAATAATAATAATAATAATAATAATAATAATAATAATAATAATAATAATAATAATAATAATAATAATAATAATAATAATAATAATAATAATAATAATAATAATAATAATAATAATAATAATAATAATAATCACAATCACAATCACAATCACAATCACAATCACAATCACAATCACAATCACAATCACAATCACAATCACAATCACAATCACAATCACAATCACAATCACAATCACAATCACAATCACAATAACAATAACAATAACAATAACAATAACAATAACAATAACAATAACAATAACAATAACAATAACAATAACAATAACAATAACAATAACAATAACAATAACAATAACAATAACAATAACAATAACAATAACAATAACAATAACAATAACAATAACAATAACAATAACAATAACAATAACAATAACAATAACAATAACAATAATAATAATAATAACAATAACAATAATAATAATAATAATAATAATAATAATAATAATAATAATAATAATAATAATAATAATAATAATAATAATAATAATAATAATAATAATAATAATAATAATAATAATAATAATAATAATAATAATAATAATAATAATAATAATAATAATAATAATAATAATAATAATAATAATAATAATAATAATAATAATAATAATAATAATAATAATAATTATAATAATAATAATAATAATAATAATAATAATAATAATAATAATAATAATAATAATAATAATAATAATAATAATAATAATAATAATAATAATAATAATAATAATAATAATAATAATAATAATAATAATAATAATAATAATAATAATAATAATAATAATAATAATAATAATAATAATAATAATAATAATAATAATAATAATAATAATAATAATAATAATAATAATAATAATAATAATAATAATAATAATAATAATAATAATAATAATAATAATAATAATAATAATAATAATAATCATAATAATAATAATAATCATAATAATAA
Organism: Mantis religiosa; assembly: GCA_030765055.1. Lineage (NCBI taxonomy): Eukaryota > Metazoa > Arthropoda > Insecta > Mantodea > Mantidae > Mantis > Mantis religiosa. The sequence continues at coordinate 230,983,404 of CM060948.1, forward strand.
TAATCATAATAATAATAATAATCATAATAATAATAATAATAATAATAATCATAATAATAATAATAATAATAATAATAATAATAATAATAATAATAATAATAATAATAATAATAATAATAATAATAATAATAATAATAATAATAATAATAATAATAATAATAATAATAATAATAATAATAATAATAATAATAATAATAATAATAATAATAATAATAATAATAATAATAATAATAATAATAATAATAATAATAATAATAATAATAATAATAATAATAATAATAATAATAATAATAATAATAATAATAATAATAATAATAATAATAATAATGTGACTTTGTGGGTTCGTGAAATGAAAAGTCCAATTGCACCACTGAAAAATGTTCTTTATTTCCACCGACTTACAGTTAAACACTTGCCAATTACACAGAATTAATGCACACAGAATGCACACAATTACGATTCACCAGTTCGTCCGTTACAGTTCCACTTGCCCTCGCGATTACGTAAACTCCTCCGACGCACGTACACCGTCCTCTCGTCCGTACACTAGCACGGCGCTGCTTCGATGCTCACCAAGAACTGACTGTCCTCGCTCATTGCAGCCCTTTTTATAGGAATATCACTGTTTTCTTGAAGTCTCTGGTTTCAGTGAATCACCGCGAAGATTCCAGAGGACAGGGGAAGGGGAAAGAGACGGCCAGCGACAAGTGACACTTCCCTAATCAACCCCTCAGTTAGGGACTGAGATAGATGAGTGGGTGTGGCCCGTATGCCTCTGGTCCCTTCTCAGCTGTCGTTGGTCTGACTTTCCGATAATTGGGTAACACTGCTCCCTCCTCAAAGCTGGTCGTCCCGAACAGCACCATCGTAGCGAGCTAGACGACCCAGGTGTACCACCAACATCTTCCCTCGGGGAACCTTCTGGATGCGGTAGACCACGTCGTTAATCCTCTTCACCACCCGGTACGGTCCTTGCCATGGCTGCTGGAGCTTCGGGCAGCGTCCCTTGGTCCGGGTAGGACGGTACAACCAGACTAGGTCACCTTGCTGGAACCCTTGGCCGTTGGCTTGCCTGTCATATCTGGTCTTCATGCGGTCGCTCGCCTTCTGGATGTTCTGGCGAGCCATCTTGTGCATGTCGTGGAGGTGATCCACCAGGTTCTCCACGTACTCGGTCACCGGCTGCTTCGCCTCCGGAGGGCTTCCAAAAGCCAGGTCACAAGGGAGGCGTAACTCTCGGCCAAACATTAAGCTGGCTGGCGTCAATCCAGTGGTGTCGTGTGTAGACGAGCGGTAGGCCAGCAAGATCAGTGGCACCTTGACGCCCCAGTCTGGCTGATGGCTGGCCACGACCTTCCTCAGGTGTTCCTCTAAGGTCTTGATGTATCTTTCGACCATGCCATCCGACTGGGGATGTAAAGGCGTTGTGCGGGTCTTGTTCACCCCAAGCCTTTGTAGTGCCTCCTTCATTAGGTTGGACTCAAAGTTGGTATCCTGGTCACTGTGTAGCTCTAACGGCACCCCAAATCGACAGAACACTTGCTCCACGAGGCAGTCTGTGATTGTCTTTGCCTCTTGGTTTGGGATGGCATACACCTCCGGCCACTTGGTGAAGTAGTCCACGACCACCATTAGGTACTTGTTGCCTCGGTCGGAAACTAGGAACGGTCCAGCAATGTCAACGGCGATCCGTTCGAATGGCGCTCCGACGTTGTACTGCTGCATGCGACCCCGGCTCCTAGTCTGGGGGCCACGACTCGCCGCGCACACGTGACACTGACGGCACCATCTCTCAGCATCTGCTCGGAGTCTCAGCCAGTAGTAGCGCTGCCGTAGTTTGTCAATCGTTCGGTTCGCTCCCAGGTGTCCTACCGAAGTACCGGCGTGCACTTCCTCCAAGACTTCCGGGACCTTACTGCGGGGAAGTACCAACTGTTCTCTTTGCGTCTTCCCATCGGGTGATTCCCATATCCGGAACAGCACGCCCTCTCTGGTCTTCAACGAGCCCCATTGGGCCCAGTACGACTTGTAGGTGACGCTCCTCGGTGCGATGTCCTTCCAGTTTGGTCTCGTCCCTGCCTCCACTTCCCTCAAGAGTGGCCCCAAGTCTGCGTCCGGCAGCTGCTGCCTCCTCATGCCTGCGCCATCCCAGCCGTCCGCAGGCACTGCCACTACTCGGACTGCTGCGACACGCTCCTTCTCTTCCACTCTTGTGCACTGGCCGCTCTCTTCTGGACAGGGTTTTCGGGACATGGCGTCTGCGTTACCGTGGCTCTTCCCTCTACGATGTTCCGAGGTGAAGTCGTACTCCTGCAGCCTCTGGAACCAACGTGCTGTCTGGCCTTCCAGGTTCTTAAAGCTCAATAGCCAGGTTAGGTCGTAATGGTCAGTCCTCAGGTGGAATGGCTGACCGTACAGGTACTTGTGGAGGTGCTCCAAGGTCTTTACTACCGCCAATAATTCTCGTCGGGTGACGCAGTAGTTCTTCTCTGCCTTGGATAGCGTCTTGCTGTAGTAGGCTATCACCCGCTCATGGCCGTCCTGGATATGTGATAGGACGCCTCCAATGCAATGGTCGCTGGCGTCAGTGTCCACAATGAAGGCGCCACCTGTTTGTGGAAATCCCAAAATTGGAGCACTGCACAGGGTCTTCTTCAGGTGCTGGAAAGCGTCTTCGGCGTCCTCCGTCCACACATAAGGCCGGTGTTCCTCTTTCAGGCGGGTGAGGGGTTTGGCGATGTTAGAGAACCCCTTTATGAAGCGGCGGTAATAACTGCACAGTCCCAGGGAACTGCGCAACTCTTCCTTATTTTGTGGGTGAGGCCAATCTCTCACAGCCTGTGTCTTCTCCGGGTCTATGGCCACTCCGGTTGCTGAGACTATGTGGCCCAAGTAGTTAACTTCCTTGCGGAAGAGCTGGCACTTCGCGTTCAGCTTCAAGTTGGTCGCCTGCAATCTCTGTAGCACCTTGCTCAGATTCTCGAGATGATCTTCAAAAGTCTTCCCGGCGATGATGATGTCGTCCAGGTATAGCAGGCAGGCGTCGTAAGTCAGTCCTCTCATCACTGACTCCATGAGGCGTTGGAAGGTAGCTGGTGCGTTGCAGAAGCCAAAGGGCATAACCGTGAACTGCCAGAGCCCTTGGCCTGTCGAGAATGCTGTCTTCTCCTTGTCTCTTGGGTCTAGAGCTACCTGCCAGTAGCCCGACTTCAGGTCCAGGGTCGAGAACCACTGTGCACTAGCTAGCGTGTCCAGGGTGTCGTCAATCCGGGGTAAGGGAAAACAGTCCTTCCGGGTGACAGCGTTCAGCTTTCTGTAGTCTACGCAGAAGCGCAGCTCGCCGTTCTTCTTTGTCACCAAGACTACAGGGGAACACCAAGGGCTGTCAGACTCTTCAATCACTCCCCTGGTTCTCATGTCCTCCAGCATGTCTCGTACCACCCCTTGCTTCGCCAGCGGAACGCGTCTATGTGGTTGCCGAATAGGCCGGGCGTCCCCGGTGTCGATGCAGTGAAGCATTTTGTCCGTGCGGCCGTAGTCACTGTCGCCTTGGCTCCCCGTAGGAGAAGGGATCCGTCCCTTTCAGCTGCCAAAGTGCGGGTGCTGCGGACCCTTAGCACTCGTGGTACCTCTGACGTTACTAGAGGAACCTCGGGCCGAACAGCCGAGCCCCTTCTTCGGGAGTTGTTCGGATTGGGATGGTCTCGAGGCGGCAGTGTGTTCCCGATACCCGTGGGAGATTGGGTACGTCTTCGGACGGGGTTGAGGGAAGCCATTAAGTTTCCGGGTACTAGCCTGCTTAGCTAGTAGAAGGTGTGCTAGATCACCAGGCGGCCCCATCGAGGTCATATCGGTAGTCTTCACCTCGAGTGTTGACGCGCGTAAGTGGCGTATCCACTTCCGTCCCGTCTTGTGTCCCTAGGACCAGATGGGGGGGCTTGTTAGGAAACTAGGTCTTGCCCTAATGGAAAGCTCCACGGAGGATGCCAAGCGCCCTTTGGGACAGCTCGGATACTCCCTGGTTGTAAGAGGTCCGGGTCTTGTTCCTACGGGAGCAAGGCTAATGGGAGTAGACCCTCTGCACTCAGATGTCGCCTTGGCTGAAGACGCTCCTGGTATCCAGCATCATGTACCTGGTTCTCTGGCCTTCCAGTCGCGCCGTCACCACCACCTCGCTCCTCGCGGGAACAACCACGTCTTCGCTCAAGACAACCCTGCAAATTCCAAGGCGCTCCTCTGGTTGACGGAGTATAACCTCTTCTCCGTTGAGCCGCAGGACCTTCTTGCCGACGTCGACCGTCGCCTCGTGGCTCCTGAGGGCATCCAATCCCAGTATCACCTCCTCAGCCACCTTCGCGACGAACACCCACAGACGTACGGTACTCCTTCCCAAGGTCAGCTTCAGCAGGGCCTCCTTTTCTACAGGCAAGGTATCGCCCGATACCGTGACAAGCTAATATGGTCGGCTTGGCTTCCTTGTCGGCAAACCCTTCGCCACGTCAGGTCTGATGATGGTCACGGCAACCCCGGTGTCCACCAGCACGCGGCACGGCTTCCCTCTTACCCAGCCGTCCGCAATGAGGTTGTCATCCATCCGCCGGCTGACGGCGCGCAGTGTCACTCGAGGAGATGGTGTGGACGGCGCTGACGTGCTCCTCGCCACGCCGGGCCTTACTCGTTCTTCCGGCTGCCCTTCCTGGTGTCGGCAGTCTCTCTGCAGGTGTCCGGGCTGTCCACACCCCCAACACAGGCCACTAGGTGTTCGCCGGCGTCCCTCGGCTGGTCTTCTGTCTCCGGTGTAGCGGACACTCCTCGTTCTCGACGTCGGGATAGCTGTTACTTTGGCCGCCTCCATCCTTAATGCTGCCGTCAGCGCCTCGTGGATGGTTTTATAATCGCCGAGCATTAGGCGCTGACGAATCTCCGTGTCCCGTACCCCGTCAACGAAGGTGTAGGCAGCATCCCAGGACACGAGCTCTGGTGGGAGGTCGACTAGGGCCCTGCTTGCCAGTTGTTCAACTGCCAGGGAAAACTCTTGCAGCGTCTCCCCCGGCTGCTGTGACCTTGCCTTTAGCTGGCTGCGGTACGCTGCGGCTAAGCGGTGGTTTCCGAAACGATTCTCCAGGGCCTCCCAGATGTCCTTGGGCGCCGCCGTTGTCTGCACCGCGTTTAGTACTTCCGCGGCCCGTCCCTGGAGGTTGGCTATTAACTGTGTGGCCTCCTCCTCTGGGGACCATTTGTTGTGCTTGGCCACTGCGTCGAACTGGCGGCAGAAGACTTCAAACGTTGACGCGCCGTCATACTTGGGAGGTTTGACGCGCGCAGATGTTGTGTCGCGTCCCGGCCCGTCGGCCTTCAAATCCTTCACCTTCCTGCCGACGACGTCCTCCACCATGGCGTTCAGGGACTTGACGCTGCTGTCGGCCTTTCCCTCCAGGTTGTTTACGCGGTTCGCAAGGTTTTCGACGTCTTCCACCACGGCGTTCAGAGTCTTGGCGTTATTGTCGCCCTTTTCCTCTAAATCATTAAGGCGGTCGTCTACTTGACCCATCCGCTTTTCCAGCTTCGCGACGTCATCCCTCACGCCGGCCAACTGTTCCTCAAATTTGGCGGCGAGGACCTCGTTCGCCTCCTTCATTTCCGTGGCCAGACTGTCGTTCGCTGCCCTCATTTCTGTTGTCAGTTCGGCCATCTTTGCGGTCATTGTGGCCAAGTTGTTGTTTGCCGCTTCTGTTTTTGTTGTTAACTCGTTCATCTTCGCGGCTAAGTTGTTATTTGCCGTCTCCAACTTCTTTTCCATTTTCTCGGTGATGTTGTCGTTGGCCGTCTTTATTTCTGTCAGTTCCGCCTTCATTTCCATCATCTTCTCCAAAATCTTTTCCCATGCCGCGTCCATGGCCGTAATGTTCGGTGATGTTGTCGTCCCGCTTCCTGACACCAGTGTGACCTTGTGGGTTCGTGAAATGAAAAGTCCAATTGCACCCCTGAAAAATGTTCTTTATTTCCACCGACTTACAGTTGAACACTTGCCAATTACACAGAATTACGTAATGCACACAATTACGATTCACCAGTTCGTCCGTTACAGTTCCACTTGCCCTCGCGATTACGTAAACTCCTCCGATGCACGTACAGCGTCTTCTCGTCCGTATACTAGCACGGCGCTGCTTCCCTGCTCGCCAAGAACTGACTGTCCTCACTCATTGCAGCCCTTTTTATAGGAGTATCACTGTTTTCTAGAAGTCTCTGGTTTCAGTGAATCACCGCGAAGATTCCAGAGGACAGGGAAAGGGGAAAGAGACGGCCAGCGACAAGTGACACTTCCCTAATCAACCCCTCAGTTAGGGACTGAGATAGATGAGTAGGTGTGGCCCGTATGCCTCTGGTCCCTTCTCAGCTGTCGTTGGTCTGGCTTTCCGACAATTGGGTGACAATAATAATAATAAATAATAATAATAATAATAATAATAATAATAATAATAATAATAATAATAATAATAATAATAATAATAATAATAATAATAATAATAATAATAATAATAATAATAATAATAATAATAATAATAATAATAATAATAATAATAATAATAATAATAATAATAATAATAATAATAATAATAATAATAATAATAATAATAATAATAATAATAATAATAATAATAAGAAGAAGAAGAAGAAGAAGAAGAATAATAATAATAATAATAATAATAATAATAATAATAATAATAATAATAATAATAATAATAATAATAATAATAATAATAATAATAATAATAATAATAATAATAATAATAATAATAATAATAATAATAATAATAATAATAATAATAATAATAATAATAATAATAACAACAATAATAATAATAATAATAATAATAATAATAATAATAATAATAATAATAATAATAATAATAATAATAATAATAATAATAATAATAATAATAATAATAATAATAATAATAATAATAATAATAATAATAATAATAATAATAATAATAATAATAATAATAATAATAATAATAATAATAATAATAATAATAATAATAATAATAATAATAATAATAATAATAATAATAATAATAATAATAATAATAATAATAATAATAATAATAATAATAATAATAATAATAATAATAATAATAATAATAATAATAATAATAATAATAATAATAATAATAATAATAATAATAATAATAATAATAATAATAATAATAATAATCATAATCATAATAATAATAATAAATTTATTCACCATTCAGTAATTACAAATAATTACAATAGGCTTCGTCACATGTATTAGCTACCTTAAATCTAGTAAGGACACTATATTTCAGAAACATCAAAAGAGTACGTTTTATATGTCTTCCTTACATTTGTCTATAAACTCTTGTAAGTTATAAAAGGGGTTCTCAATTAACCATTTGTACAGTCTCTCCTTAAACATTTGAGTAAGTAATTTGTGTATTCTTACAGGAATTACATTGAAGAGTTTTATGCCACTTATTTTATAACATTGAGAGATCTTCTGAAGCCTATGGAAGGGCATATCCAGTTTTTTCATGTTGTGCATATTGTATGTATTTCATTTATGTTATAATTTTGTGTATTTTCTTTAATATATACCAGCACATCACAAATATATAAATTAACTACTATAGGAGTTTTAGCTGCTATAAACAATGGCTTAAAATGCTCTATTGCTTTGAATCTGTTAATATCCAAATAGCCTTCTTTTAGAGTTTTAGTAACTCCACTATTGGACTACTACCCCATAGTATCAAACCATATCCAAAAATACTTTGGAAGAATGAAAAATATGCCATGCATACATATTCTTTTGATACAGCTGTTTTTAAATTTGCTAATAAGAATACATGTGATGATAACTTATTACAGACATATTCAGTGTGAGGGTTCCATGATAAATTGTGATTGATAGTAATGCCAAGGAGCTTTACAGCTTTACTTGTTTTGTCATTTAAACAATTTGTATTTTTTAAAGTAAAAAGGATATTTTGGGTTTTAGTTTCATTTATAAAGAAGCCATTGCTTTCGAACCAAATTTGGGCTTGTTTTAAGGTTTTATTTACTGACTCTGATAACAATTTGAACTCACTGTCTACATCCAAGAATGATGTATCATCTACATACACCACAGTGTGGCATGGAACACACTTCTCTGTATCATTTATCATTATTAAGAACAAAGAGGTCCTAGCACCGAGCCCTGCGGAACCCCTATTTTCACCTTGCTAACTTGAGAACATTTTCCCTGTAGTGATACAAGTTGCTTCCAATCCTCTAAATAAGATTTGAAAATATTTAAATTTTGACCTTTGATTTCATAGATTTTGAGCTTCTTTAAGAAGACATCATGTTTCACACAGTCGAAAGCTTTGTTTAAGTCACAAAGTGTGCCCTGAGCTAAAACACCATCCTCGAAAGCGTGATATATCTTTTCAGCAAATGAATCTACAGCATTATGGTAGATTTTCCACCTCAATATCCAAATTGATTTTTAAAAAATAAATTTTGCATTTCAAAATATTCTTGCAATTGATTTTTTAGATGATATTCAAACATCTTTGCTATTGTTGAAATGATTGAGATTGGTCTCTAACTACTTGGTTTACTCCTGTCTCAATTTTTGTATATTGGAATAACTTTTAAAATTTTAGCATTTTAGGGAAAAAAACCTTCAGCAAAGCATTTATTAATACAGGAGGTCAGAGGTATCAGTATATATTGCATTATATCTTTGATGAAATTATTAGAGAGATCATATATGTCTCTACTTTTTGAGCTTTTAAGCTTTTTGGTTACTTTTTCCACTTCAGCATAAGTTACTTCTCTAAGGTGAAATCTTTCATTTTCATCATCTAGTTTTGTATCATTTATGAAGCTCATAGCAGTATCTAAACAGGGGTTTAGTTGTGTAGTTATTTCTTTTACTGATTCTATAAAACAGTTATTGAAAACATCTGGGGCTGACTGATCTATACTAGTTCTGTTTTGCCAGCTATGGTGTTTATTACCGACCAGGCCGCTTTACATTTATTATCAGAATTTGCTATGAGTTTTTCATTTGCTTCTTTCTTTGCCTCCAGTAAAGCCTTTGTATAGCTTTTTCGACAATCTCTTAATAAGTTCCGCTGTACTTCATTGGCTTGATTTTTATACATATCAGGTCACTGTTGCAGGTGCAAGCCTGTGCCACTTATGTCAGGAAGGGGGGGGGGGGGCTCTACCCTCGGGTCTGCTTGGATGGATAGCACAAGGACTTGAAGGGCCGCAGAAGGACAGTGGTGTGTCTTAATGGTGTGTTGTGTTGTTAGCTAATTGGCTGGTTGCATCAGTCGGGTGACATAGTCATTCACATCTTTGTCATCAGTGTGTTTATTGATCAGTATGGTCCTGTTAAAACAGCGACAGGGGCCTTTTGTGTTTGCCAATATTGGCATCGTACTGTCCCAGGTTCGAAATGAGGGGATTAAAGTGATTCTCGCATCTTTTGTACATGTTAAAAGCTAGCCGTTTAATAAATTGTTCTATGGTATGCACGCTGAGATTGTTGTGGAGTATATCTACTGGTGCGGTCCATGGTACTTTGGAGCTAAGGGGAGGTCAATGCTTATATATAGCACCAATGATGAAGGTATCCTGGTTTGGATACTTATTATCAGCCTTAGTAAAGTCTAGGAAGGGGTATGGGGTGGAAACATGAGGAAGTTGAAAATGGATGGGTGAAAATGGATCTTGTATTAAGAGCATACTGTAAATTTATGCTGGGCATACACCAGAATTCAGCAAATGTAGGAGTACTTTTAGAAATGGGAAAAAGTAGTGTAAAAGGAATGGTGATGGAAAGAGTGGTTAAGTATTGGTACAGTATACTGAGTTGCCAGAGGATAGCTTTAAGTGCTGTTCAGTTTTCAAGAAAAGCTTCTAGTCAGGGAACCTCGTTGAAAAGAGTTGGAAAAAACAGTTGGAAAAGGGTGGATTATTAGGTGATATTTGGCTGCTTAGACATAGTTTAGCATGGGGAGTATAGAAGATAGATCTAGATTTGAGGATATGGATCATCAAACTATGTGGGCTGAGTTGGAAGAGAAAAGGTCCCTTGGTTCTTTTAAGGATGTTTGGAACAGAATCAAGGTCAGAAAAGAATTTAGAAATCTGTAATAAAAGGGAAAGAGAAGCAATAGCATGGTACATATTAAGGGTTTGGAAACTTACGAGGTCTAAGGGGTAGTATACTGCAAGGTCACTGTCCGATATATGGGGACAAAGAGGATGGAGAGCATATTATATGGGAACGTAGAGGTACAGATGAATGGAGGAAAACATTGATTAGGGAGAAGTGGCTGAGAAATAAAAGTATTGTAACCATAAAGTAAATGTTTTCTGATCAGAGTCAGATGAGACAATTAGGAGAATTTCTATGGAACGTGAGATCCAAATGGAAATGGTCAATTGACAGATGTTGAGTAAGAGTCTACAATGTTAATTTTATATCATAGAATGTATATGAAAAAAGGTTGTGAAGAATTGGTAGCATTTTAGAAATCTCCTGGATAAGTGACTAGGGTCACTTCCAGTAAATGCAATTTATGTATTAGCTTGGCACTAAAATAAATAAATAAAAAAATAATTAGTACACTTGTAAGCATAGACTGAACTTTACAATATAGTACTCACATGTTGCAAGGGACCATAACTGGTACCCATTACTTATAGCGTTTCCGCTTATGAATTGTTGCATCCTGTTGTGTTCATAGTAAGGTTCTACAGCTTCATCAAAAGAGAATGAACATCCTAGTGGTGAATTACAGAAATATGGTGTTGAGGTGTTTCAAAAGAGATTCAATGTTGTATCTTTATTACTTGTAACTATATCATAGAGAGAACGTAAGCTTTCATGGCCGGAGACAATATTACAATTAATTATAATTGCACCACTAAAGATGTCTACCGCAGTTGTGGACAAAACATTTGGACGTTCTTATGCCAACAGACTACAGCAAAACAGCCCAGAAATAATGTAATATGTAACTACAAAACAGGAATGAATATAAGGTGGGGCTAGGCATGGCTGTTCTATGGCTACTAGCCAATGCGGTGTATACAACGTTGTACATTTAAGCATGCATACTGACTTGCTTTGCCGAAGCATGTAGCTAATTTCTTTGCATGCCCTAAAGATACTAATTAAATAATTATTTTGTTTTCCCCATGTTACAGAGCTAGTTTTTCTGAGGATTACTGTCCAAACCCCATGTTTGTAGCACATCTGGTTTCGGAGATATGGAAAAATAAGATGCCTGACTAGAAAGAAAAGACACACATGTGCTATGCTGCAGTTGCATTTTGTACCCTGCACTCAGTAAAGCGGTGATCTTTTAAGAGCACACATGTGCTTTTCAAAGTTAGTAAATATACCACTTAGCAAGCCTAGTACTGGTGCATCTAGTAGTAACTGCGAAACAACTCGTAAGAGTTTACATAAATAGGCGACAAATATTCCTGTTAACGTGTATTCCTTTTTCAAACACATGTCAATTAAATACATTTTCGAAAGTACAAATTTCACTCAGAGACGAGAATTAGTGTTACAAGCTTGTCATGTGAGTGCTCATTCTGTGATGAACATTCTTAAAGAAAGCAAACAATTTACTAAATTAGGAGAAGTTTTCATATTTAGATCTCCAGATTAACATCGGGCAGCTTAAAAATTGCTACCAACTTAGACAATTTTCAAAAGTGTTTCACGTAGAACAATTTATGATTTATATGACAAGGGTGAATATCCAACTGCCAAAATGATGAACAATTTAATGAGGGGAAAATAGAATATACGGATTCTGTATCTTCTATGCATAATATTCTGAATCTCTTGGGTTCAAATATAGGAGAAACAATGATGGTCGCAAATTTCTACTTGACAGAAGTGATATTGTTGCAGCAAGACTAAACTTTCTGCGTACAATGCATAACATTAGTATATGAGATTCATGGTGTAAAAATGCTTCATAAATACAGATCCATGTCTTCCGTACTTAGTAAGTATTTTTATGAAACAAAAATTGGTTTAAAGTCCATTATAAGCAGTATACAATACAATATCATTAAAGTAGGGGTTATATTCACAAATCGTTGAAATGTCACTATCTTGTTTCACTGTAGTAGACACCTTATTTCGTAGAACGCATCTACTTTGAGCCATTTTGTTTTGTGTGCATATAAACGATAGCTACATAAGTGAACTGTTGTCCAGTTCAAGGTTTTAAGGTTCAGATTGTCTGATAATAATCATTGTGTATGTTCTCACACACATGCTCAAATATTAAGCGAACTTCTCTGTCAGCAATGTATCACTGTACATCTCAGAATCTGTGTGATACTTGCTAGGTTGAGACAAAGACAGATATATCTTCCATCTTATTTAAGCAGGAATATATACGCTCGGAGTTCTTAGCAATTAAGGAAGCTATAAAACGGTGTACTGTTAATGGGAACAGTGTCCATATTCTAAGTCATTCACAATCAGCTCTACTCGCTATTAATGATAAATACAACTTAAATTCATTAGCACATGAAGAAAAAAAAGAAGCAAGACTATGGAGGAACTTTCAAAGAGGATTAAGAAAGAAATGTTTACGGAAAGTAAAAAAGGTGAGGGAGCAGGATGATGAGAGGAAGGAGAATGAGGTAAAGCAACAATCACAGAAGCTGGAAAAAAATAAGGGCTAACAAAGAAAAATAAATAAACCAGACTGAAATTGTATTTGAACATATACAAACTTTAATACAAATTTAATACAAATAATCTAAACATATGATTAAAGGAATCTACACTGACTAGAAACATTAAAGCCAAATTTAAAATCTTAAAATACTATTTTCTTAAAATTATTAAACCATGTATAAAGACTAAACTTGTTGTCTGGATCTCTTGTAACAACCAACTGTGATGAGTTGCTAATCAGCTGACGATGAAACTGCAACAGTTTCGAAAATGTTCTTGATTTTGTAAAAGGATGTGAGTGAAGTTACAAGTTTTAAAAGGTTGACTCAATTTTAGTCTTTATACATGAAATTAGCTTCACTGTTAACAACATTTTTATTTATAACTATTTAAATTATTAAACCATTATTGCAAAATATACTTCAGCATTTTATGCTATATGGAAGTAATGCAAATTAATTACCAATTCTCACTTAATTCTGTAATATTTTATATGTATATTTAAATACAAGGGGCGTCCAGAATGTAAGTTCTGTTTCAATTTATCTCCGCTGCAGTGCTGCGATCGTAGTTCTGCACATGCGTGGTAGACACTTTGTATCAAGGAGAAGAAACGTGCGTCATTGTAAGATCGCTGTCAGCCACGTACACTATGTTGTGCTTGTTTACAATATCGGTGTTGATTGAAAATCCTGCCGCTTGTGAAATCGGATCTGTGATTCGTTTTCAGAATGCTAGGATTGCGCCGCGCAATACAGAATAAGCGCCGAGGAATGCTGTCAAAAAGGTGTTGTATTTCTTAATGACAACGCACGACCACACAATGTAAATGTGTCGAAAAATATCCTACAGGGATTTGGCTGGGATGTGTACAGCCCTGACCTCGCTCCTAGCAACTTTCATCTGTTTTTGCATCTCAAATCTTTCCTTGGCAGTCAACACTTCAACAATGATGAACAGCTGAAAGAAAATGTTTCCAACTGGTTGAAGACACAGGCGGAAAACTTCTATGAAGAAGGTACACAAAAACTTGTGCCTCGCTATGACAAATGCCTGCAAAATTTCGGCAGTTATGTGTAAAAGTAGTTTAAGAGTTGTAGAATTTTGTGCAATAAATAATTTTTCTGTATCTGTACACAATTTAATTTTATTACTAAACAGAACTTACTTTCTATACGTACGTCATACATGGTGGAAGTGAAATAAACCTGCAGACTTTTGTTGCTTCTTTAGTTCCTTTGGAACTGGCCACATCTCATCAGCTGCTTCTACTTTGTTCCCATATTGGTAACTCAGGTTCGAACATTTGCAGCACTAATGTTTCTGGTAATGGTAATGTTTCTTACATGAGTAAGTGTGACACATATAAAAATATTTCAAGAAACCTAGGTAAACAAAATTGACACTGTGACTGTGCTGTTAGTCAAGCACTAACCATTATTTACTAGGTGGCTTTAAAACAACAACAAAACATGAATTGTAATCTAGCATTTATTAGCGTGACAAACATTGAGATTGATTTAAAATACCTGAACTTGCTTCCGGGATGTAGATTTGAAATAAGAGTTTAGAGGAAGTATTTTGTATATCCACTATTTGCCTTCACACCATTCTGGCCAGTTCTGATGTACCTTGGGGAAGACCCCTGGGTTGTTTTTAATTTCCTCAGCTTTTAAAAAAATGTGTTAATGCAGCTCATACGCAGTTTCTATTTCACCCCTATACACGTTTCATGTCACTCCAGTAACAAAATTCTAGGGTATTCAACTCAGGTGATCTAGGAGTCAAAGCTGCAAATTTCATTGCATAGTTCTTGGGTTCTCCACTGACCATTTGTGAGTGTTGTGGAAGTTTGTGACCCACTCGTGTGAAACAGGCTTTATGTCTTGGATTGATACAGTTGACATGAAAAATTCAATGCCAGGGGAGCGGCAATCAAAGCAATATTTTAACTCAGAATCCAAAAACAGAAGAAAATAGAGAAACTCATTGTTTGGTTAAAGAGATACAAAATAAGAATATAGTCTTCCAGTGGATTCCTACACACTGTGGATTGAGTAACAATGAGAAGGCAGACATCCTAACAAAAAAGGGAACTAAAGTTCAAAATAAAAGCTGTTGTTATGTTCAGACTTACAACTAGACATGTTTGTCTCAGCAAACACCTACATAAAATTGAATTGTTATCATCTCCAAATTGTCTGTTATGCAACAAGGAAGAGGAAATGAACTTTGAACATCAGTGAAAAGTTAAAAACTATCTAGACTTGATCTCAAATTTATGGGAGGCAAGAAGGAGAATGGCTTTGTTGCTAAATACCTGAGTATTAATTATACGAGGGTGAGTCAAATGAAAACCTTAAATTGGTAATAAGGAATCGAAATTTTGCGCCGTTATCCTGTAAGTTGGTAAGCGTGCTACAAACAGCATGCAGAATGGCCTGTAGGTGGCAACACAGTGCAGATGCACACATATCATCGCAATATCAGTATCAGTATAAAGATGGCTGCCACACTTGCGACTTGCACCAGGGAAGAACAGTGTTCTGTTATTCGGTTTTTGAGTAGTGAAGGTGTGCAAACCTATTGAAATTCATCGACAAATGAAGGTTCAGTATGGTGATGCATGTTTGTCACAGCAGCAAGTCTATGAATGGAGTAGGAAGTTCGCAAATGATATGACTTCAGTGGAAGATGCTCCACGTCCAGGTCAGGCAAACAAGTTGTGACTCCACAGAA
The DNA here is from genome assembly GCA_030765055.1 of Mantis religiosa. NCBI lineage: Eukaryota > Metazoa > Arthropoda > Insecta > Mantodea > Mantidae > Mantis > Mantis religiosa. The sequence goes on from CM060948.1 coordinate 230,998,888, forward strand.
CAATGCAGCAGTTGAAGCCATAGTGAAGGAAAACCACAGAGTGACACTGGCAGCATGTTTGCACATTATCCACGGGTCAGCACACCACATTGTGCACGGTGTGTGCCAGTTTCACAAAATGTCTGCAAGATGGGTGCCATGGCAGCTGACTCCTGAAATGAGAGAATGACGTGTTGATGCTTGTGAAGAACTTCTTTGGTGCTTTGAACGGAAAGGTGATGACTTCCTTGCAAGAATCGTTACTATGGACGAAACCTGGGTTCATTTCCACCAACTGCAAACGAAGAGAGCGAGCAAGGAATGGTGCCATCCCTCATCATCTAAACCGAAGAAGTTTCAAACAGAACCATTAGCAGGGAAGGTTATGCTGACTCTCTTTTGGGACGAAAAAGACCTCATTTTGGAGCATTACACTAGAGGGACCACTGTCACCAGTGCACCATACACAGATCTAAAAAATCATCTGCAGCCTGCAATCAAATCAAAGCAACTTGGATTGCTGTCAGCAGGTGTCCTTTTGCAACATGACAATGCAAGGCCCCACACTGCCCATACAACAGTTGCAACAATCACAGACCTGCATTTTGAGTGTCTTCCTCATCCACCATATTCACCAGACCTTTCCCCAAATGATTTCCATATGTTTGGACCACTCAAAGATGCAATGGGAGGAAAAATGTTCCATTCCAATGAAGAGGTATACCACACGGTGCATGAATGGTTGTGTGGACTACCAAAAGAATTTTTTTCTAAAGGTATTTATGCACTTTGTAAGTGCTCGAGGACTTGCATTGAGCATGGGGGAGATTATGTTCAAAAGTGATATAGCTTTGTACCACTTCTGCACAAGGTTTTCATTTGATTCAACCTCATATATATGCATATATATCACTGTAATGTGGTGTTGCATTATAATCAAAACACACCTTTTAAACTACACATATTTTATGTACATTACAGTAACAATTTCACATAAGAAATTCAGGCCTTTAAACATGCCAAATAAAATCATTGTAATCACATGGTAATTGTAGAATTCAAGATAACGTTTGCATAAGATGGAGTGAACAACAGTCTCACTTTTTCCCAGCATTTTCTGGTGTTTCATATTCCAAGTAACAAAACATATGAATTCGATCAACAATGTCACTTACATACTTTTTAAAGTGTTAGAATAGTTCATTTCATCACCAGAATCAGACTACTCAATCAACAGTTGTTCCATGTTGCCACTACTCTTTCTAAATGTCACTATCTAACTAATGGTGCATTTAATTACAAGAAGGCATTAAAAGTTTTTGTTCATTTACCTCCTTCATTCTGCAGAATTATTTCACTTCCACTCAGTATAATACAAACCTTAAATAAGTTGAAAGTTATGAATAAAAATGTTGATAAAAATGAAGCTTTTCATAATAACTTTATTAAAATTTAAAATTTCGATTGCAAAAACTATTTGTAGTTGGTTTATTGATACCCATCACAGGTACCAATAAATCAACTACAAATAGATTTTGTGATTAATTTTGATGTGACTGTTACTAAATTCCTCCAAACACGTATAATTTAAAATTTCACTTTACAAGAGTGAAATTTTAAGTTTTAATAAAGTATGACTTCAATACTGAGAAAAGCTTATATGTGTACTGGAAACATAAAAACACTAAATGACGCACATAGTAATACGGAATTCACTGACTTGCACATCATCATGAAAAAAGTCACTTTATCTGTTTTGAATTATCAAGTCCCACAATCTTTTTTAAAAGCAGCGCTTACCTTTTAACACAATCACTTATTAATATGTTTTGAGCACAGGGAACTGCACATATAAATGATGTTATGAGCACTATTTTAACAGTCCATATATACCTCTCCTTTTGGTTTAGAAACAAAGTATGGCACTGATATATTGGTGAGAACAAAGCATCAGCACATTAGGTACAATTGATGACATGCCAGAAAGCTTTGTCAACAATAACAAGAGGAGCTAGCTTTCACGTATGAAAGGATCAAGTATGTGGTTTGGGAAGAGAGGCTTTTTATTCCAACAGGAGGCCACAATTTAATTCTTGTTCCTTATACGAGGCCCGTCTAAGAAGTATCCAACCTTAATTTTTTCTGAGCAAAGTGGTGGTACTAAGATGGTGCCACTGTACACAGTGGTAGGAGGAATTTTAATGTGCAAGCTTGAATTTTCTCATCTTGTTCACATGTGTCAGTCGCTGGCTGCAGATTGCCAAATGAGGTGCCATTATAAGTGTTCATCGGATTTAGTTTTCTCGTAAGATGACTGAATGAATTGAGCAAAGATACTGCATCAAATTTTGTCAAAAACTAGGTCATTCTCAAAAGCATGACAGGTGAGAAACAAAATCAAAGTGATGCTAAAAGTGTTCTTTGATTTCTGTTAAGTTGTGCATCATGAATATACACCGGAAGGACAAGCAGCAAAGGAATACTATTAAAATGCTGTCTGCGGTCTCCCTCATGCAGTTTGGTGGAAAAAATCAGACCTCTGGAGAGCAAAGACCTGGCAGTTGCATCATGGAGCAAGTTGGAGCAAGTTCATTGCAACAGATACTGACTAATAATTATGTAGAAAATGAACCTAGCTGGAGTGAAGCAATGAATATTACACAACTATAACTATTTGTAACAAAAACTTCACTTATCTCAAGAAAAATGTCAAATTTTTCTTATTATGGAGATCGATTTCACAAACAAATCGCTTGTATCGTCAGTCCAAAACACTTTGTCATCAAGGATACCGGTTACCATGTTATTATGTTTTTTTCAGTGTTACCAACATCTGAAAACGAAACAAACCTAAAATCATAATCAACTGCTGGTATTTCAAAATTCATTACGCGATGTTTATTTTTTAAAATAAATATCTTCACTCAAACCATTAAATCCATCGAACAATTTAATTGTTTTAATAATTGAACTTCAGGATTTATTAGTTTGTTTATACTTAATGCTACGAAAATGTTCTTTCGTTCTGGTTACTAAATTATGTTTTGTCTTTCCAATATAAACCCGATCACAATCTAAATAATTAAATTGATAAATACCAGATTTTTCATTATTAAATTTTATTATAAATTTACTACATTTCTCTAAAAAAGATAAAATTCCTATCTAATAATAAAAAATCTGGTATTTATCAATTTAATTGTTTAGACTGTAATCAGGTTTATATTCGAAAGGCAAAACATAATTTGGAAACCAGAACGAAAGAACATTTTTGTAACATTAAGTATAAACAAACTGACAAATCGGCCATAGCAGATCATTTTTGGTCATTTAACCATGAAATAAATCCTGAAGTTAAATTATTAAAAAAATTAAATTGTTCGATCGATTTAATGGTTTTAGGAAAAGATATTTATTTTAAAAAATAAATATCGCGTAATGAATTCTGAAATACCAGCAGTTGATTCTGTTTTTAGGTTCGTTTCATTTTCAGATTTTGGTAATACTGAAAAAACATAATTACATGGTAATGGTATCCTTGACGACGAAGTGTTTTCGACTGATGATACAAGTGATTTGTTTGTGAAATCAATCTCAATTAATAAGAAAAATTTGACATCATTTTTCTTAAGATAAGTGAAGTTTTTGTTACAAATAGTTATATTTGTGCAATAGGATACAGACTATTTTGGCAAAACATGAAGTTAGTCATTTGCTAACCTCGCTACTCTCCAGACATGGTTCCTTGCGATTTCTGGTTGAAGACATCTTTGAAAGGATCCCATTTTGAGAGTAGAGAAGAGATAATGAGGACTATGATGGTGGAATTGAATGCCATTCCAAAAGAAGCTTTCAAGAATTGTTTTCAGAAGTGGAAGGAGCAGTGGGCTAGGTGTGTGAACGCAGAAGGGGTCTACTTTGAAAGGGATTGGGTCCCGATGCCATCAGGTGAATAATCTATTTTTCCCAGACACAGGTTGGATACTTTTTAGACATACCTTGTAAAGCACTGTACAAGGGGCAATCAAATATTAACAGGCCTTTGTTTACTGCACATACATAGAGTGCTGTATGGGTTCGAGGCTTTTACAGCACATGCAGTGAGGTCCTAGGAAGGGAACAGTGGCCTTGGGAACTCGTTTGGCTCTGTCCCTCAGTTGCTGCCGAGATGTCTGAGAGAGAGGTGGATCCAGCCATTGCGCAATGAGTAATAATCAAGTTTCTTGTCAATGAAAATGTCGGTGCAGCTGAAATTTGCCGTCGGTTACTCCCACAGTTAGGGAACAGAACCCTTTCATGGTCCAGAGCTTAACATTGGTGCCATGAGTTTAATGAAGGACGTGAATGTCTTGAAAACTTGGCCCACCCTTGCCGCCCATGCACCAGCATCCATCCAGAAAACATCCAAGCTGTTCAAGACATCATTGAAGGGGTTCGCCACATCACAGTGCTTGAGATTTGTCGACAACTTCTCATGAGCTATGGCGGAGTCCCAATCAATCATTCGAAAGGAACTGAAATTGAGAAAAGTGTCAGCTTGTTGGGTTCCGCAGTATCTCACTGAAGAACAGAAAGCAGTGCGAGTTCAAATGTGTTGCACGCTTCTCACGCACTACAAAGAGGAAGGTGATGCTTTTCTGAATAGAATCATCACTTGTGATGAGATATGGGTGCATCATTACACACCTATATCAAAGAGGGCCAGACACTTCTTCACATCTTGCTGCTGCTGTGGAAACCACAGTTCTATTTGTTGGTGTATCATAGGAAACAGTGACATCTGTCTTATTAGTACAAAATTGAATCGAGAATATATTGACACATTGCTTCACTCACACTGTGAGTGTACTAGTTTGTGCTTCACTGTCCCTACGCTTCTTTCAAGTTTATACTTTGATCTGTCTTATTGTTTACAGAAGCTTGCCCCACTACAGCTGCTGCACCATTAGTTTTTCTTGGGTTGTTGCCTGTTGCTCCTGTTGTTACAAAAATTCCTTGATCTCCTTTCACTTGTACAGCTACTCAGAGATTCATTTGCTTTCTCAGAAGCATCCTTTATCTGTACAGAAGCTGGCTCTGCTACAGCTGCTGTACCTAAACCACCTCTTGCTGTATGACTGAAAGTGGTACCATTTGTTTTTGGGTTGATGACTAAACCCTGCAATTGTTCTGCTATTTCCAGACACCCTGGCTTCCTTTTACTTGTTGTAAAGGAGTTTGTAAACTCAGAAGCTTGCACAAAAGCTGGCTGCACTACAGCTGCTGGTTTTAAACCACATCTTGGACGCCTTAAAGCTGTACCATTTGTTTCTGGGTTCTTACCTAGCAGTAGTGTAAGATCTATTCCTGGTGTCGTTTCAAATTCCTTTCGATTTGGCTTCATTCTTCTATGCCTAGTCACCAATTTATTTGATTTGTCAGAGACATTGTTTATCTCTGCAGAAGCTTGTTCCACTACAGCTGTTTCTAAACCACCTCTTGCTGTATGACTTAAAGCTGTAACATTTGTGTTTTTTGGGTTGTTGCCTTGTCGTTTAACTGCTGCTCGTGTAGTTCGTCTCTTACAACATGGCTTCTGTTTTTTTTTTTCTTTCACATCTTGGTTCCTTTAACTTTAGAGAAGATTGTTCCAGTACAGCTGCAGTTTCTATACCACTCTGGTACTCTGTGCTTGCCACTGAGGATACCTCTTTGGAAATATGCATTATTTCTGAATCATGGCTATCTTTTTCTCTCTCCTGTTTCTTTGGAGTTGAACTATAAAGGAATTTCAGTTGATGAGGAACATCCTTATTCTCATTCAAAATAAATTTTATTTTTTTGCCCACTGCATTTACATTAATGAATTTGTCACAGTCTTCTTGATTTCTAATTATTATTTCATTGGAACTTGTAGCTGTGGAGGCACTAACTGTTTGATTTGTTGATAGAAAAGGAATATTTTCAGTTTCTACCTACAAAGTACAATTATTGATGCTCAAATCATTTTGTACTTTACTTTCTTTTGCTGTGACACTAGTACAACATACCGCCAGAGGCATATCCTCAGATGCCTTAGTAACTGCACCACCATCTTGTTTGGCAATCACATTAACATTCAAATCATTATCTTTTGAATGTGGGATGGTTTCATTTTTGTCAACATTATTTATTTCCAAAGTTTCTACCTCAAAATCATCTGCATTCCACTGCATATCTGTCTGATTCTCTTCAACACATAACATTTTCTCTAACTCACTCATAGAGTCCAAGGATTCCTCATGAGAAGCATTTCTGTTTACTTCAGTCTTGCCAGCATCAATATTTGATGTTTTTGGAAGTTCAACAAACAAATCACAGAGCTCCTCAGTACCTGACAAACGTTCATTAGTGACACGACAATGAACTTCATGCACAGCAGTAGCAAACCCATTTATATCGCTAAGAAATTTAGCTTTCAAATCCTCATTAAAAAGTTTGTCCCTTTCTTCCTCAGATTTCACAGATTTCACATATTTCTCTACCTCAGAAATGTCATGATCTGAAACAAAAACATTTTAAACAAATTAGTTTATCACAACCAATTTTCCTTTACTTAACTTTGCAAGTTAAAGTTAACTTGTGCTTCTAATGGTATCTTAATGGCTGCAAGATGCACACCTACATATTTTAATATAAAAAGTTCTGCATTTAAAACAGCAATTTCCTTCAAACATTATTCAAATATCAAGAAAACTATCTGTTGCAAGCACAGAAAAGAAATAGGCACAAAGATACTCTAATGCCCAATTTCACCAACAGATGTTAAGACTTAACACGGCTTTAACAATAGTTATAACAAAAATTGCATTTCACCAACAAGTGTTAGCTTAACACTCGTGTTAAATTTCTTGTTAAACTAACAAGTCAAATTTCTGATGTTAAGTCCTTAACAAATGTAAATAGTCAAGATGGCGGGCGTGAATGCAGCTGTTGTTGTCGATTTGCTATGTTTAAGACTGCATAAATGGCATTCGTAATAGAGTACGGCCTATAAGGAAAAGGAATTTTGAGGAGCTATCATAAGAAAATTTCCTACAGAGGTATAGACTGTTGAAACAAATTGTTATGAAGGTTACTGCGGAAGTACAAGAGAGGCAAGAACATGCATCAAAAGGAATATGCCAATCTCGCCTTTACTTCAAGTATTAATAACTTTGCAATTTTATAATTCACTGAATTATGTGGATAATACACTGTCTACCACCTGTCTTGAAACGTTCAAGTCACTCTTCACTTATCCTTCGCTCCTTGTTTTAAATTTACGTAATACTGAGTTAGAACATGCATAGAAAGGAATATGCCGATCTCACCTTTGCTTCGAAGTATTAATAACTTTGCAATTTTACAATTCGCTGAATTATGTGGATAATACATTGTCTACCACCAGTCTTGAAACGTTCAAGTCACTTGTCACTTATCCTTTGCTCCTTGTTTTAAATTTACGTAATACTGAGTTAGAACATGCATTGAAAGGAATATGCCGATCTCGCCTTTGCTTCAAGTATTAATAACTTTGCAATTTTATAATTCACTGAATTATGTGCATAATACACTGGCCACCTCCCATCTTGAAACGGCAAGTCACCTGTCCTTCTTCGCTCCTCGTTTTAAATTTACGTAATACTGAAGATGTTTCGTGTTTCTAGTAATGACACATACATTTGAATTTCGTTTCCAATTTTTTCAGACGTGACATCTTTCTCTTTTACATTCACTGCATCCGTCCTCTTATTTTCCACGATATCCTTATACTTCATCACCAATTCAATTAACAATTCTTTCTCATCTATGAGAAATTTGTTTCACAGCTTTTGTTTACGATTTTGTTTATCCACCATTTTTTTTAGCTGTGTGCAGACGAAAATGAAAACAAAAGCACATCACAGTACGTTAAAAAAATAATAAGACTCATCCACAGCCTTCTATAGCTGTAATATTTACAAATTAACACCTCCTTGCTAACATTTTCAGAAAACAGGTTGGTGAAATGCAAGAAATTTAACAGCTTTGTTAGCGCTGTTACAATTGTTACGTTACATATGTTAATGTTGATTTTAACATCTGTTGGTGAAATCGGGCATAACTCATCTGTTTGTTAACCAAGGCATTTGAAATAATTAGAAATTACTTCAATTTTAAACTTGACTCAACAAACAATGGCATATAATCACTGATTTATGTAGTTTATCCTTATAGGTCAGATACAAGGTTGTATAAAAAAAAGTAACTGGAATTATTTTTTTCTGTTGAAACACATGCTCGTCAAAATTCACCAATCATAGTAACAGAAAAGTCTGACCTTGACTGACACTGGGATAGGTGTGCCACACAGTTTGTGTGCTGTTCAGTTTGTCTGAGAGAGCCATTGTGTAAGCATGTATTTAAGTGATCCCACATGGATTTCAAGTTAGAACAACGAGCGGCAATTCGGTTTTGTGTTCTTCTCAGAAAATCTGGAACTGAAATGCTGCAAATGATACAGGAAGCATATGGAGACCTAGCTTTATCAAAACCGTGTGTTTTTGAATGGCATAAACAATTTAAAGCTGGTGAAAAAAGTCTAGAAGATGCTCCACATTCAGGACGGCCCTCCACTTCAAAAACTGAGGTGAAGTGCAGCACCATTGATGTCCTGTTACAAGAAGAAGACGATTAATGATAGCAAAGATAACAGACATTACGCACATTTCCTACGGGTCAGTTGAAGACAATTTGTAATGATTTGGGCTACAGAAAAGTGGCGGCAAAATGGATTCCACGAGTGCTTAATGAGGAACATATGTATCATCAAGTCATGACCTACCAGCAGTGGATCACAAGGCTTTGGAGGGGACTCTACTTTCTGGACCAGGTTGTAACTTGCAATGAGAGCTGGTTTCATCATTATGATCAGGAAACCAAACAACAAAGTGCACAATCGAAACATCCTGACAGCCTAAGGCAACCAAGTGCAGGGTAAGTCATGTATCTTGTGGTTTTCGACAAAATTGGGGTAATTTATAACCACCTGTTCCTAAAAACACCACAGTAACTGCTCAATACTACAGTAATGCCCTTAAAGGAACACTAAGGAGGAAAATGACTGCCAAGAGACCAGAACTTGCTGCTATTGGATGGATCTTCCATCAGGACAACACCCTTACTCACTGATCCATTGCAAAATAAAAGGCAATCACATGCTGCTATTGGATGGATCTTCCATCAGGACAACACCCCTACTCATTGATCCATTGCAAAACAAAAGGCAATCACACAACTAGGTATCAAAATCATGTCCCACCCACCACATTTGCCAGACCTAGTTTCTACAAATGAAAAAATATCTTCATGGGCGCCATTTTCAAACCCATACAGAACTAAACAGTGTTATTTCGGGTATAATGAACAGAATGTCAAACAAGGGCTTCTCTGAGCGTTTTGAAAAGTGGACAGAATGTTGGAACCAGTATATAATGTCAGAAGGAGATTGATTGTGGAGCGAACCGTTAATGGCCAAAGGCCGACAACAATACCAAATCCCTGAACACTATGGTGGAGGTCATCGTGGGCAGAAGGTTGAAAGATTTGAAGGCAGACACGCCGGGATGCGGCACAACATCTGCGCGCCTCAAACCACCAAAGTATGATGGCACGTCAACGTTTGAAGTCTTCTGCCTCTCTTCCTAGCACCGCAATTAATTTAACTGACTATTACTTCCATTGCACTGTTCAAAATTCACTTTCTTTTACCTCAATGAGTACCTGATGCATAAAAAATATCTGCACTGCTACTGAAACCTAATGCATACACAAGAACTAATTGCTGCAAACTGATCAAGTAAGAATACATTAAACCTTCATTAGTTAGAGGATAGAATTCAATTATGTAAGTTTCACAAACGTCCAGGAAAAGAAGCATATGACAAAGAGAAAAATTCTGAAAGTGAACATGTTCATATGAAAACAAAACATTGACTGTATGGTAAACTATACTGGACATAGATGGAGTCAACAAGAGGCCGGGATTTGAACTACGGATCTTCTGGTTTCCGTCCAGTCACTCTGACCCATTGAGCTAACATGGCCAATATTACCAATGGTAGCTCAATGAGTTAGAGCGACTGGATGGAAACCAGGAGATCTGTGGTTCAAATCCTGACCATGGTATTGAATTCTTCATGTTGACTCCATTTATCCAAAACCTTAGCCTATATATGGCTAGTGTGAAGAAATGATTAATTTCCACCAATTAACTTAAATATACTGGACATTTAAGTTAAATGATGGAAATTAATCATTTCTTCGCTCCAGCCGCATATAGGCTAAGGTCTTTGATAGCGTCAACATGAAAAATTCAATGCCATGGCCGGGATTTGAACCACGGATCTCCTGGTTTCCATCCAGTTGCTCTAACTCATTGAGCTACCATGTCCAACTTGCCGTCATGACATTAAATTCTCCATTTGACTCATATATTTCCCTAGAAGACCACTAGGGGCTGTTGCATTCGAGAAACACCGTTTGTGGCGACTTACTATCATAAGTACTTGAGCCCCAGGCTTCATCATTTAACTCTTATTATTTTAGTTAATTGATGGAAATTAATAATTTCTTCACTCTAGCTGTATATAGGCTAAGGTCTTTGTTAGATAGTCAACATGAAAAATTTAATGCTATGGCCGGGATTTGAACCATGGATCTCCTGGTTTCCGTCCAGTCGCTCTAACTCATTGAGCTACCATGGCCAACCTGCCGTCATGACATTTAATTCTCCATTTGACTTGTAGCTTCATCACAGGCTTCATCATTTAACTCTTATTATTTTAGTTAATTGATGGAAACTAATCACCTCTCCACACCAGCCGCACACAGGCCAAGGCTTTTGATAGAGTCAACATGAGAAATTCAATGCCATGGCTGGGACTTGAACCACGGATCTCCCAGTTTCTGTCCAGCCGCCCCAACCAAATCGAGCCACCATGGCCAATATGCCGTCCTGACACTAAATTCTCCATTTGACTCGTAAATGATGAAGCCTGGGACTCAAGTACTTATGATAGAAAGTCATCACAAATGGTGTATCTCAAATGCGAGAGCCCCTAGTGGTTTACCGGGGAAATATACGAGTCAAATGGAGAATTTAATGTCAGGATGGCACATTGGCCATGGTAGCTCAATTAGTTAGAGCGACTGGACGGAAACCAGGAGATCTGTGGTTCAGATCACAGCCATGGCATTTAATTTTTCATGTTGACTCTATCTACCGTTATTGATGTTGTTGATAAAGTTTCAGATATTTTTAGTTCATCAAAATCTAGATCCTGATTATAAGTAATATGCTCTATGGTTATATGTATAATCTTGTGAGCTTACTTGAATTGGAACAACCAATGTTAATAAAAAAATCTACTTTTATATTGGAGTGAAGAGTTCCACTTTTCACACTGTGTTGGAAACAAATGAATACATAATTACTACATAAATAAGCTTTATCAATTCACTTCATACCTTCCTTCTCTATTTCTAGCTTGACTCCCCTTAATTCAGGAGTGACTCCACGAACAAATGGATATGAACACTGCAAAACAAAGAAGCACAATTTAAAAAACATACATTCATCATACTGTAACTAAAAATTGTATCCAGTGAAGAATCAATGTGTACTAGAAATCTTTGATAATGGTCCAACCCAAAGAGATTAATTATTATTCATAATAGAATAAATTACAGCCAGATTATTAAAGCGTAACTATTTGTTTGGAGGTGTAGTTAATCATCTAGGTATTAAATTTCATATTACTGACAGTGTAAACCACAATAATAATATCCCTGAAGTAAAATTAAATAATAAATTGATCTCATATAAAAATGAAACAATTTTTTTAGGCTTGTGGATGCAGAGTAACTTAAAATGGTAAACCTATATAAAATATTTAATAACCGCATTAAGTAGAAATGCCTGCCTCGGTAGCGTAGATGGTAGCATGTCTGCCTCACGTTCAAGAGGTCCCGAGTTCGAATCTCGGTCAGGGTGAGTTACCTGGATAAGAATTTTTCTGGGGTTTTCCCTTATCCTTAAAGACGAATGTCAGGTAACTCTAAGCTCCATGGACCCTGGACACATTTGAGCATCATTTCACCCATTTCATTCACCGTCCGATATGACTTAACATTGGAGGACGTAAAATAAAAAAAAGTAGAAATATACAGAGAGTGTAAAAAGTGTTTATAAACATAAGAAATGATGTGTGTTTGGAGGAATTTAGTAACAGTGACGTCAAAATTAATATAAAAATTATTTGTGGTTGGTTTATTGACACTCGTCACTTACTTTTTCTTCCCAGTTGGGAAGAGATTGAAAATGGAGGCCAGGGCCTTTGAAACTAGTCTCTCATAAATATATGAAAAAGTAAGTGACGAGTGTCAATAAACCAACCACAAATAATTTTTATATTATAAGAAATGATATTAAAATTCTTGGAAAAACAGGACTGGGATGTTTGGCAAATTTGTAAATAAATTAATCATGTCCAGTAAAGCATTTATGTTGTATTTAGTAATATTTTAGATAATAACTGGTGCAGCAAAATCAACTCCAATCACGGCAATGCAAGCCTTAACTCGGAACTATCCAATACATCTAACTTTAGAGGAGCAGGCACTAATACAACATGAAAAAATGTTGCGGTTAAACACAACAAAATAGGAGAAAAGATTACTACAACCAATGAAGCTGAAAACACAAACAAGTTTCCTACACAAAGTTATGGAATTAAAAACAGATCTGAATCTTCCTAATTCTAAAGAAAACATTTTAATCAAAGAAAACCCACTGACTTTTGAACCAATTAATATTCAATTAGATTTAGAACAAATAGTTACAAAATCTGAAACTTCCAAACCTGTACTAAAAGCACTAGCATTAGAAATTGTGAACAATATATACCCAGATAAAGAATGGTTACATATCTACACAGATGGATCTAATTTGGACAACTCAGGAGCAGGAATTAAGTGTGCACTGTTCTCATTCTATCAACCAGTAGGATACCACACAACAAATTTTGATGCAGAAGTAACGGCTATTCATATTTCACTCCAACACCTTCTATACAGAATAATTAAATTCAAAAATGCTGTCATACTTTCTGATTCTAAAGCAGCGTTATATGCAATAAGTTCTTATAAAATGAGGTCAATCCAAATTAAAGAATGTCACAAAATGATTCAACAACTTCAAAAACTACAGAAAAGAATTATATTACAGTGGATACCTGCACATTGTGGAATTGCTGGAAATGAATCAGCTGATTTTCTTGCCAAAAAAGGTGCAAATTTAATTCAGAACAAAAGTAAAAACTTACCCTTTACATCCATAAAACGATTAATTAAAAACAAATATAAAAACAAACAAAACCAATCAATATCTAACAAAGCCAAAGATAAGAAATGGAACATTTAAATTAAAAATCCAGAAATTAATCCAGAAATCCCACCTAAAGCTGCAGTAGCAAATTTTAGATTACTTACGGAACATGATTATTTAGCCTAACACCTACACAAAATAGGAATTTATACAAGTCCAAATCGTCCTCTGTGCAACAAAGAAGAGGAAATGACTGAAGAACATCTTCTAACCTGTGAAGTCCTACCTGCCGGACCCACTACACAGAAATATTGGAGAGCAAGAGAGCTAATGGCTTCATTGCCAAAGCCTAGCATTTGACAACAAAGAAGAGGAAATGACTGAAGAACATCTTCTAACCTGTGAAGTCCTACCTGCCAGACCCACTACACAGAAATATTGGAGAGCAAGAGAGCTAATGGCTTCATTGCCAAAGCCTAGCATTTTAAAACAAAGAAGAGGAAATGACTGAAGAACATCTTTTAACCTGTGAAGTCCTACCTGCCGGACCCACTACGCAGAAATATTGGAGAGCAAGAGAACTAATGGCTTCATTGCCAAAGCCTAGCATTTGAAAACAGAGAAGAGGAAATGACTGAAGAACATCTTTTAACCTGTGAAGTCCTACCTGCCGGACCCACTACACAGAAATATTGGAGAGCAAGAGAGCTAATGGCTTCATTGCCAAAGCCTAGCATTTGACAACAAAGAAGAGGAAATCACTGAAGAACATCTTCTAACCTGTGAAGCCCTACCTGCCAGACCCACTACACAGAAATATTGGAAAACAAGAGAGCTAATGGCTTCATTGCCAAAGCTTAGCATTTGAAAACAAAGAAGAGGAAATGACTGAAGAACATCTTCTAACCTGTGAAGTCCTACCTGCCAGACCCACTACACAGAAATATTGGAGAACAAGAGAGCTAATGGCTTCATTGCCAAAGCCTAGCATTTGAAAACAAAGAAGAGGAAATGACTGAAGAACATCTTTTAACCTGTGAAGTCCTACCTGCCGGACCCACTACACAGAAATGTTGGAGAGCAAGGGAGCTAATGGCTTCATTGCCAAAGCCTAGCGTTTGACAACAAAGAAGAGGAAATGACTGAAGAACTTCTTTTAACCTGTGAAGTCCTACCTGCCAGACCCACTACACAGAAATATTGGAGAGCAAGGGAGCTAATGGCTTCATTGGCAAAGCCTAGCGTTTGACAACAAAGAAGAGGAAATGACTGAAGAACTTCTTCTAACCTGTGAAGTCCTACCTGCCGCACCCACTACACAGAAATATTGGAGAGCAAGAGAGCCAATAGCTTCATTGCCAAAGCCTAGCATTTGAAAACAAAGAAGAGGAAATCACTAAAGAACATCTTCTAACCTGTGAAGTCCTACCTGCCGGACCCACTACACAGAAATATTGGAGAGCAAGAGAGCCAATGGCTTCATTGCCAAAGCCTAGCATTTGACAACAAAGAAGAGGAAATGACTGAAGAACATCTTCTAACCTGTGAAGTGCTACCTGCCGGACCCACTACACAGAAATATTGGAGAGCAAGAGAGCTAATGGCTTTATTGCCAAAGCCTAGCATTTGACAACAAAGAAGAGGAAATGACTGAAGAACATCTTCTAACCTGTGAAGCCCTACCTGCCGGGCCCACTACACAGAAATATTGGAGAGCAAGAGAACTAATGGCTTCATTGCCAAAGTCTAGCATTTAAAAACAAAGAAGAGGAAATGACTGAAGAACATCTTCTAACCTGTGAAGCCCTACCTGCCGGACCCACTACACAGAAATATTGGAGAGCAAGAGAGCCAATGGCTTCATTGCCAAAGTCTAGCATTTGACAACAAAGAAGAGGAAATCACTAAAGAACATCTTCTAGCCTTTGAAGCCCCACGTGCCGGACCCACTACACAGAAATATTGGAGAGCAAGAGAGCCAATGGCTTCATTGCCAAAGCCTAGCATTTGACAACAAAGAAGAGGAAATCACTAAAGAACATCTTCTAGCCTTTGAAGCCCCACGTGCCGGACCCAATACACAGAAATATTGGAGAACAAGAGAGCTAATGGCTTCATTGCCAAAGTCTAGCATTTGACAACAAAGAAGAGGAAATCACTAAAGAACATCTTCTAGCCTTTGAAGCCCCACGTGCCGGACCCACTACACAGAAATATTGGAGAACAAGAGAGCCAATGGCTTCATTGCCAAAGTCTAGCATTTGACAACAAAGAAGAGGAAATCACTAAAGAACATCTTCTAGCCTTTGAAGCCCCACGTGCCGGACCCACTACACAGAAATATTGGAGAGCAAGAGAGCTAATGGCTTCATTGCCAAAGCCTAGCATTTGACAACAAAGAAGAGGAAATCACTGAAGAACATCTTCTAGCCTTTGAAGCCCCACGTGCCGGATCCACTACACAGAAATATTGGAGAACAAGAGAGCTAATGGCTTCATTGCCAAAGCCTAGCATTTGACAACAAAGAAGAGGAAATCACTGAAGAACATCTTCTAGCCTTTGAAGCCCCACGTGCCGGATCCACTACACAGAAATATTGGAGAACAAGAGAGCTAATGGCTTCATTGCCAAAGCCTAGCATTTGACAACAAAGAAGAGGAAATCACTGAAGAACATCTTCTAGCCTTTGAAGCCCCACGTGCCGGACCCACTACACAGAAATATTGGAGAACAAGAGAGCTAATGGCTTCATTGCCAAAGCCTAGCATTTGACAACAAAGAAGAGGAAATGACTGAAGAACATCTTTTAACCTGTGAAGCCCCACGTGCCGGACCCACTACACAGAAATATTGGAGAACAAGAGAGCTAATGGCTTCATTGCCAAAGCCTAGCATTTGACAACAAAGAAGAGGAAATGACTGAAGAACATCTTTTAACCTGTGAAGTCCTACCTGCCGGACCCACTACACAGAAATATTGGAGAGTAAGAGAGCTAATGGCTTCATTGCCAAAGCCTAGCATTTGACAACAAAGAAGAGGAAATGACTGAAAAACATCTTTTAACCTGTGAAGTCCTACCTGCCGGACCCACTACACAGAAATATTGGAGAGCAAGAGAGCTAATGGCTTCAATGCCAAAGCCTAGCATTTGAAAACAAAGAAGAGGAAATGTCAGGCATTCCTTTACACGTAGCTCCTGAATGCTTTTTTCGTCCATGAATCTAGGGCACTGTCGCGAACTGGAGGGATGACTGCCGCCACAGTTCACGCAACAAGGTGTTCGACTGCAGTTTGGACCGTCGTGTTTCGGTAGGCCACATTGCTCACAGACAGAAGGATTGGTACACATGACCTTAGTATGTCCGAACCGCTGACATTGGAAACAGCGCATGGGGTTCGGGACATACTGGCGGACGCTAGCACGTTCGTAGCCACAATAGATGAATTCGGGTAATTTAGTCCCAGCAAAAGTTAGAAAAACCGTACGTAAAGGTTACTCCTTGCCATCTTGTTTTCGTGTTAGCCGGTACGCCTGACAAGCAAGTTGATCAGAGAGGCAACTTACTATTTCTTCATTCGCAAGACCATCTAAGCTGGAGGTGGTGACTACTCCTCTACAGGTGTTAAGCGTTTTGTGTGGGGCTACCCGAATAGGGTACGAGCCCAACAAAATCGCTTTTTGCAGCTTGCGAGATTGGTCTGCACTCGTGCTCTCTAATAGTAAGGTGCCGTCTCGGAGACGCGTAGCGTTTCTGACCGGGCCGCTGATTTTGTCCAGTTCGCGCTTTATGTAAAACGGACTAACATCTTTGAAAGTTTTCCCATCACAAGCCAATGTCATTACTAAGAACGCGTCAGTGAAAGAGAAATATAGGGAAATAAACGAAAATACTCTGAATGAATCTTGGAAACAAACTTATGAGATTAATGGAACCAACAACAAATATAATAGCTTTCTTCAATGCTTTAAAACTCAGTTTGAATTTTGCTTCCCATCCAAGTATAAAAAAACATTTAACTTTAAAAAAGACAATTCCTGGCTCACTTTAGGAATTAAAACCTCATGCAGGCACAAAAGAGAACTATATCAGCAAGTTAGAATCAGTAACAATTTGTATTTAAAAAACTACTACAAAAAATATTGTGAACTTCTAAAGAAGGTAATAATAGCAGCTAAAGTATTGCATTATAATAAACTAATTCAAAACTCAGGAAATAAAATAAAAACCACTTGGAATATAATAACAAATGTGACACGTAAACACTCATCAGAAAATTGCCCAATAACACTCAATGTTGACAATCATGAAATTGCCAAACCTCTTGTAGTTGCAGAATTGTTTAACAAATTCTTTTTGGATGTAACAAAAAAATTTAATATTAATTATGGAAGTAAAGATGCAGCACTAGAATTTCTAAGATCAAGTTTCACAAACTCTGTACCTACATTTAAAATCAGTTTAACTACACCTTCCGAAATAAATAAAATTTTTGACTCTTTAAAAATGAAGTATTCTTCCGGTTATGATGAAATAACTACAAAAATCCTAAAATCTTGCTCCTCACAAATTAGCATTCCCCTTAGTTATATATGTAATGAGTCTCTAAAGACAGGTATTTTCCCTGACAGAATGAAATACTCAGTTGTTAAACCCTTTTTCAAAAAAGACGAACACAATAATGTTTCAAATTATAGACCAATATCTCTCTTGCCAATATTTTCAAAAGTTCTTGAAAAAGTAATGTTCACCAGACTGTATAAACACCTTGAATGTAACAACATACTTGTCAGTGATCAGTTTGGATTCAGAAAGGGAATATCGACTAATCATGCAACTTACAAGCTTACACATGAAGTGTTGACTGCCTTAAATGATAAAAGACATATAGGTGGAATTTTTTGTGATCTAGCAAAGGCATTTGATTGTGTTAATCATGACATTCTTATAGCAAAACTGGAATTCTATGGGCTAAAAAATGAACATTTAAGATGGCTTGTATCATATCCAAATGAAAGAAAACAGAGTGTTGAAGTAGCTGTCAGTGATTTTGGTTATGAAAAACAAACTTCGAACTGGAAAATAGTAACTCATGGAGTACCCCAAGGTTCCGTGTTAGGGCCTTTATTATTTCTTATCTATATAAATGACCTCTCACTTTATATAAAGGACATTGCAAGTATAGTTCTTTTTGCTGATGACACTAGTGTCCTGGTGACCAGTACAAATTTAAACGAGTGTATAATTAAAATGAATTATGTTTTGAACTGTATGTCATGCTGGTTTAAAGCAAACAAATTATCTGTGAATCTAGACAAAACAAAAGTGGTCAAATTTATAACCTGTCGTACATCACATACTGAAATAGAAATCGGGATTAATGGTATGTTATTAGAAGAAATTGACAGCATAAAATTTCTGGGCCTTCATGTGGACAGATGTTTAGATTGGAAAGCTCACATAAATTATATCTTACCTAAACTTAGCTCTGCCTGTTATGCTATCCGAGAGCTGGTTAATGTGAGTTCTATTGACACACTTAAATTAGTATATTATGCATACTTTAACTCTATTATGGAATATGGAATATTATTTTGGGGCAACTCAGTAGAAAGTAAAACAATATTTCTTATGCAAAAGAGGGTTATAAGAATCATTAGTAACACCCACACCAGATGCTCCTGTAAGGATCTTTTTACAAGATTGAAGATATTAACGCTTCCTTGCATGTATATATTCTCGATCCTAAAATTCTTTGTATGCCATCGTGCCTTATTTGCAACAAATAATGTAATTCACAAAATAAACACTAGACAAAAATATAATATCCATTATCCCAGTGCTAAAGTTTCTTGCTTTCAGAAAGGTGTGTATTATGAAACTATCAAAATATTTGGCGCACTTCCTAATGTTCTTAAAGAAAAAGTTGTTAATTTCGGTGCTTTTAAAAAAGCTGTTAGAGAGTACCTTTGCCCAAAATCTTTTTATTCTGTACAAGATTATCTGAATGACAAATTATCCTGATAATGCTTCTGTAGATCTATAAGTAGTATTTAACCATTCCAATGACAAATCATTACTTATAAATATTTGATGCAAGCTGAAAGTTTATTTTTAATCTATATGTATTTAATAAATAACAAGAATGGTATCCATTGCAAAAAGGTTGAGACGTACTGGCATAAGCCAAGTGAAAGCTGGTTTAAAAAGTGTTTCATTTTGTATCATATATATATATATATATATATATATATATATATATATATATATATATATATATATATATTTATCCCTGCTTTGTTTTCCATATTGTTGTTCATATTGCCTGTATACTATATGTGTCTTATGTTAACTTTTGTACATATATATGCTATTAAACTTTATACCTCTAGACATGTTCAATGTTCACAGCCTTTTCTGGCTACAAGTGAACCTACTGAACGGAAATCAATCTAATCTAATCTAATCAAGGACACCGCGTCCCCATCATCAACTGATGTTCTACTGGTTCTTCAGGTGACCGCCTCCCTCTCCTGGCGCTGTTCAATGAGTTGAATGACGTCATCTACTATTGGAATTTCGAAGTTCATTGCTCTCTTTTTGTTCTTCACAATGTGTATATTTTCCCAAACTGTTAATTCCCAATACTTTTTTGCCGGTACCAAAAGTTTTATGTCCTTGGAAATATTATGATTTTTTGACCAGAAGTGATGGGCTATGGCCGATTTATCTGTCTGTTTGTATTTTATACATCGCATGTGTTCTTTCATCCTTGTTTCTAGGTTTCTCTTTGTTTTTCCGATATAAATTTCGTGGCAATCCTCACATCTTACGCAATAAATTTCGGATAGTTTGTTGGTTGGACTTATGTTTTTTAGCGGGTGATTCAGCATGTTTCTCATGTTATATTTGTTATGTGGTACTAGTTGTATCTGAAATTGACGGAAAATGTTTTTGAATTTATTAAATGCCTTAGGGTGATACGTAAATTTGCAATATACTTTCTTTGGGTCGTCAGCTATTAAAGTGCTAACGTCCTTTAAGGTTTTCCGTATTTTATGCTTGTGTATCATTTTTTAAATAAATTTTGGATCAAAGCCATTCACAATTGCAACATATTTAATGTGATCTACTTCTTTGGTATATTCTTCTATAGTCAATGGGATGTTCACTAACCTATAGAATAAACTGTGAAATACCGCATATTGGTGTTATTTTGGGTTGGAGTTGTTTTTAACCAGTAGAACATCAGCTGATGATGGGGAGGCGGTGTCCTTGAAACATGTCCTAATTACAAAAATAAGTGGAGCCTAAGTGTTTTTACAGTTCAAGAATTGGTTTAAAAAGTGTTTTGATTGATGAAGCTCCACTGTTTATAAATAGTTCTAACGTAACACTCGTGTTAAATCTCTTGTTAAAATAACAAGTCAAATTTCTGATGTTAAGTCCTTAACAATTGTAAATAGTCAAGATGGCGGGAGTGAACGCAGCTGCTGATGTCGATTTGCTATATTTAAGACCGTGTAAATGGAATTCGTAATAGAGTAAGGCCTATGAGGAGAAATTATTTTGAGGAGCGATCAGAAGAACATTTTCTACAAAGGTATAGACTGTCGAAACAAGTTGTTATCAAGGTTACTGCGGAAGAACAAGAGAGGTTAGAACATGCATCAAAAGGATTTTGCTGATCTCGCCTTTGCTTCAAGTATTAATAACTTTGCAATTTTTTAATTCACTGAATTGTGTGGATAATACATTGTCCACCTCCCGTCTTGAAACGTTCAAGTCACTTGTGCTTTGCTCCTCGTTTTAAATTTACGTAATACTGAGTTAGAACATGCATCAAAAGGATTTTGATCTCGCCCTTGCGTGAAGTATTAATAACTTTGTGATTTTATAACTTACTGAATTATGTGGATAATACACTGTCCACCTCCCGTCTTGAAACGTTCGTCATTTGTCCTTCGCTCCTCGTTTTAAATTTACGTAATACTGAGTATGAATATGCATCGAAGGAATATGCCGATCTCGCCTTTGCTTCCAGTATTAATAACTTTGCGATTTTATAATTCACTGAATTATGTGGATAATACACTGTCCACCGCCTGTCTTGAAACGTTCAAGTCACTTGTCCTTCGCACCTCATTTTAAATTAACATAATACTGATGAAGTTGTTTGGTGCTTGTAGTAGTGACACAAGCATTTGAATTAAATTCGTTTCCAATATTTTCCCACGTGACATCTTTTCTTTTACATTCACCGCATTCACTCTCTTTATTTTCAATGATGTCCTTACACTTCATCACCAATTAACAATTCTTTCTCCATCGATGAGGAATTTGTTTCATGGCTTTTGTTTACGATTTTATTCACCTGCCATTTTTTTTTTGCTGTTGCAGAAGAAAATTAAAACAAAAGCGCATCGCAGTACGTTCAGAAAATAATACGACTCATCCACAGCCTTCTATAACTGTAATATTTACAAGTTTCTTGGCGTTAACACGTGTTTGTTAACCTTTTCAGAAAACAGGTTCGTGAAATGCAAGAAATTTAACAGTAGTGTTAGTGCTGTGACAATTGTTATGTTACATTTGTTAACATCGATTTTAACGGCTGTTGATGAAATCAGGAATAAAGTTTGTTACCACATAGGAATCATACGTAACATTCTGTGTGATAAAGCATGTGGGTCTTTTGAATTACAACAGCACTAACACACATACTCTCCCAATGTCTGTCAATGTCACTAATTATTAACAAACAGAGAAAAGGGAATGCAGAGAGCAAACAGAACCACTTAAAAATAGTTCAATGCTGGCCAAACAATTCTCAGTAATTAATACACACATCCAAACAAAGCTCTATACTTCATACAATAGTAGAGCTTCTCGAGTTACCAGCGATGCGATATTTATAATGTTGCTCAAGCTTTCGGCCATGTTTACTCTACGGCCTTCTTCAGGAAGTATTCCTGAAGAAGGCCATAGAGTAAATATGGAAGATTTCCTGAAGAACTCCCTGAAGAAGGCCGTACAGTAAACATGGCCGAAAGCTCAAGCAACTTCATCAATATTGCATGGCTGGTAACCCGAGAAGCTCTACTTAATAATCGTTGTGAAAGCTTCAAATCTTACACCTAACTGATGATTCATTATTGTTGCAGCTACAATATTAAACAGATAAAGTTATTCGCAAAAACTATTTTTAGTTGTAAGACTTGAAGCTTTCACGGCGAGCATTACTAATCAAGGCTTAGTGGGTGATCAGCCGAAAGCTCGACGTTTATTAATTTGACATGGCTGATCACCCCCGAAGTCTTGATTAGTATTTTTAGTTGGCTTATTGATACTCGTCACTTACTTTTTTATATTATTGAGAGACAAGTTTCAAAAGCAATCGCCTCCATTTTCAACATCTGTTGCTCTCTCTCTCTCTCTCTCTCTCTCTCTCTCTCTCTCTCTCTCTCTCTCTCTCTCTCTCTCTCTCTTTCTGGTGGTGGAACTATGAACATTTTTGTCAAATTATCTACTGGTGGGATTTCAAAGTTCATTACGCGATCCTTATTTTTCCATATGAATATGTTCTCCCACGTTGTCAATTTATTTTGCTTTATCACTCCTTTTAATAATTTTGGATTTGGATCAATGTCATGATTTTCATTTCAAAAATGAAATACTACCGCTGACTTATCTTCTTGTTTCAATTTGATGTTTCTAAAGTGCTCTTTGACTCTGGATTTTAGATTTCTTTTAGGAAGCAACCACATTTACAAAAGATAAAGAAAGCAACAGCATATTCAGTTCATTCACTTATCACCCAAAAACATTTAATAAATTTAAAAAGATCTTCAAGGAACAAAATATCATCTTGGCACTTACTAATGGACACTCCATTTTAAAATTGCTAAATTCAAAAACAAAAGATGAAATCCCATCAGTCAACAAATCGGGAATACACCAAATAAGTTGTAAGAATTGTGAAAAATGCTACATAGGTCAAACTAACAGAAATCTAAAAACCAGATTCAAAGAGCACTTTAGAAATATCAAATTGAAACAAGAAGGTAAGTCAGCAGTAGCATTTCATTTTTGGGATGAAAATCATGACATTGATCCAAATCCAAAATTATTAAAAGGAGTGATAAAGAAAAATAAATTGACAACATGGGAGAACATATTCATATGGAAAAATAAGGATCGCGTAATGAACTTTGAAATCCCACCAGTAGATAATTTGACAAAGAAGTTCCTTGTTCCACCACCAGAGAGAAGAGAGCAGACGACAACAGATGCTAGTTGGAGAGAGGTTGAAAATGCAGGCGACTGCCTTTAAAACTTGTCTCTCAATAATATAAAAAAGTGAGTGACGAGTATCAATAAACCAACTAAAAATAGATTTTGCAATTAATTTTGACGTTACTGTTACTAAATTCCTCCAAGCACATATAAATTTACCATTGCAAAAAATATTTGAGTAAAGTGTAATGCTAGATGTCCTAGACAGGCTTATGCAGGATCATTTGTTCTTAAACTACAACATTTAAATAAAGCTAGGGGCCTCCCAGGCCTTAGGTGACCAGCAGAGGGTTAAGAAATATTTGACAGAAAATGCTTTCTACAGTACAGAGGAATTTAAGCACAATGCTTAATACAATCAAAGTGAATAAATACGAGGTGCGTTCAAGTTATAAACACAATCTTTTTCAGGAGTGGGACCAGAGTGAAATACACCTGGACTCTTTGGAATGCATGACAGAGATGGCAGCACTATACGGTGCATAGAACTCTAGTGGCAATGCCGAGAGTTAGGACAGTTTTTGATAATTAAAATGGTGACGTTTTCATTGCAAGAACAGTGTGTAATCATTCGTTTTCTCCATTTCCGTGGTGTGACACCTATTGAAATTTATCACCAGTTTAGTGAGGCATGTGGTGATGGTGCCATGGATGTGTCTAATGTACGTTCCTGGGTGTGACAGTTCAATGAAGGCAGAACATCGTGTGACAACAAACCAAGACAGCTGCAGACATCGCCTCCAAAACCGGCGTTTCCGTGGGATCCGTGCACACAATCCTGCAAGATCTGAAAATGTTCAATTGGCGATCCTCCAAACCAATGTTCTCCACTTACTGGATCACATCAGACTGGCTATTGCGAGGCCGTGACTCTTAGTTTGTTGTTACACGATGTTCTGCATTCATTGAACTGCCACAACCAGGAATGCACATTGGACACATCCATGGTACTATCACCACATGCCTCACTCAACTGGCAATGAATTTCAATAGGTGTCACACAACAAAAATGGAGAAAACAAATGATTACACACTGTTCTTGCAATGAAAATGCGCCATTTTAAGTATCAAAAACAGTCCTAACTCGTTGCTGCCACTAGAGTTCTATGCACTGTACAGTGCTGCCATCTCTGTCACGAATTGACATAGAGTTCACGTGTACTTAAAAAAAACCAGATATTGCTATCTGGTCCCAGTCCTGAAAAAAAGAAAAACATAGGAGGTGTTATAATTTGAATGCACCGTGTATTGTATAAATGTGTATAAGCATAAATGTAGTTTATAAGTAATTGAAATTGAAACAAATTTGTGATTAAATTGTGTTATATATGTATGTATATAATTGTGACATATCTTTTGTACTTTGAGCATAAGGATGAATTAAAATGAAATGAAATGATGGGACTGAACAAACAAACTTGTCTAACATTGCAAGATACTCGCCATACCATGCCGACATTTGAAGCAACATTATCAAATGATTTTCATACCTTTGTGTTTATGCACATTTTTGTTTGATCTTGAAGACTGATCCAAATAAACTTCATCTCCCCGGAGCAACCTGGACACTTATTCAAACTCTGAAACAAAACGTTTAATGTGGTGATCATCTTGGAGAGTACCTGGTCTACTATAATTCAGATCTAATAATCATTACAACAGATATGGCGCAAGTACATGGGCATATAGGTTAAGGGCAACTCAGAAGCAAATACTACCTCGCGGCAGCTGAGCTACAAAAGCAACATCTACTTTGGCCCTAATAGTAGCGGCAATATAACCTATTGACTGTATTGTCACCCGGGCGTTGGAACACCCTATGGAAGCAGCTGAGAGCGGAAGACAGGGGAGGTCCGTGTTAGCCACGCCTCCCCCTCGTCCGTCTTATAGTGGTGACAGGGACGGCTGGGGGAAAAACATGATTGTGCGGTCTGTTTCTCTTTCACCTGTGTTCTGGAAATTACGGGATCTTTCATCTACTGGAACCTTCCCGTGGAAGCCAGAAGGCGGCGATATTCCTATAAAAAGGGGCTGCTGAGCGAAGTGAAGTCAGTCAGTTAGTTAGTGAGTCAGACACAGTTCTTGGTGTAAGTGTTAGTCAGTGACGTGTTAATGAACGAGAAGATTGTGCAACGGAAGACTGTACGTAACTGTGTATGAGCATCGGAGTTGACGTAATCGCGAGTACAAGTGAAATTGTAACGGACGAACTGGTGAATTGTAATTGTGTGCAGTACGTAATTTTATGTAATTGGCAAGAGTTTAACTGTAAGTCGGTGGAAATAAAGAACAGTTTTGAGTGGTGAAATTGGACTTTTCATTTCACGAACCCACAAAGTCAAACTGGTGTCAGGGAGCGGGAAAACAACATCACCGAACATTACAACCATCGACGCGGCATTGGAAAAGATTTTGGAGAAGATGATGGAAATGAAGGCCGAACTGACCTCGGAAATGAAGACGGCCAACGACGACATCACCGCAGAGTTGAAACAAATGAAGACGGCCAACGACATCACCGGGAAGATGGAAGAAATGAAGGCCGAATTAACAACAAAAATAGAAGCGGCAAATAACAACCTGGCCGCAAAGCTGGAAGAAATGATGACGGCTAACGGTAACCTCACGGAGAAGATGGAAGAAATGAAGGTTGCGAACGAGGCCCTCGCCGCCAAGTTTGAGGAACGGTTGGCCGGCGTGAGGGATGACGTCACGAATCTGGGCAAGCGGATGGGTCAAGTAGACGACCGCCTTAATGATTTAGAGGAAAAGGCCGACAACATCGCAAAACCCCTCACCCGCCTGATGGAGGAACACCGGCGTTATGTGTGGACAGAGGACGCCGAAAACGCTTTCCAGCACCTAAAGGAGACCCTGTACAGTGCTCCAATTTTGGGTTTCCCACAGCCGGGTGGCGCCTTCATTGTGGACACCGACGCTGGCGACCATTGCATTGGAGGTGTCCTATCGCAGATCCAGGACGGCCATGAGCGGGTGATAGCCTACTACAGCAAGACGCTATCCAAGGCAGAGAAGAACTACTGCGTCACCCGACGAGAATTATTGGCGGTAGTAAGGACCTTGGAGCACTTCCATAAGCACCTGTACGGTCAGCCATTCCACCTGAGGACTGACCATTCCGCCCTAACCTGGCTATTGAGCTTTAAGAACCTGGAAGGCCAGACGGCACGTTGGGTCCAGAGGCTGCAGGAGTACGACTTCACCTCGGAACATCGTAGAGGGGAGAGCCACGGTAACGCAGACGCCATGTCCCGAAGACCCTGTTCAGTAGAGTGCGGTCAGTGCACAAGAGTGGAAGAGAAGGAGCGTGCCGCAGCAGTCCGAGTAGTTGTGGCAGTGCCTGCTGAAGGCTGGGATAGCGCAGGCCTGAGGAGGGAGCAGCTGGCGGACGCAGACTTGGGGCCACTCTTGAGGGAAGTGGAGGCAGGGATGAGACCAACCTGGGAGGACATCGCACCGAGGAGCGCCACCTACAAGTCGTACTGGGCCCAATGGGACTCGTTGAAGACCAGAGAGGGCGTGCTGTTCCGGGTATGGGAGTCACCCGATGGGAAGGCGCAGAGAGAACAGTTAGTACTCCCCCGGATTAAGGTCCCAGAAGTCTTGGAGGAAGTGCACGCCGGTACTTCAGGAGGACACCTGGGAGCGAACCGTATGATTCACAAACTACGGCAGCGCTACTTCTGGCTCAGACTCCGGGCAGATGCTGGTGGTACACCTGGACCGCCTGGCACGCTACGATGGTGCTGTTCGGGGAGAACAGCTTTGAGGAGGGAGCAGTGTCACCCGGGCGTTGAAACACCCTATGGAAGCAGCTGAGAGGGGAAGACAGGGGAGGTCCGTGTTAGCCACGCCTCCCCCTCGTCCGTCTTATAGTGGTGACAGGGACGGCTGGGGGAAAAAACATGATTGTGCGGTCTGTTTCTCTTTCACCTGTGTTCTGGAAATTACGGGATCTTTCATCTACTGGAACCTTCCTGTGGAAGCCAGAAGGCGGCGATATTCCTATAAAAAGGGGCTGCCGGAGCGAAGTGAAGTCAGTCAGTTAGTTAGTTAGTGAGTCAGACACAGTTCTTGGTGTAAGTGTTAGTCAGTGACGTGTTAATGAACGAGAAGATTGTGCAACGGAAGACTGTACGTAACTGTGTATGAGCATCGGAGTTGACGTAATCGCGAGTACAAGTGAAATTGTAACGGACGAACTGGTGAATTGTAATTGTGTGCAGTACGTAATTTTATGTAATTGGCAAGAGTTTAACTGTAAGTCGGTGGAAATAAAGAACAGTTTTGAGTGGTGAAATTGGACTTTTCGTTTCACGAACCCACAAAGTCACAGTATCATTAGATTAAGGGATGCAACATACTGGCTAAAGAAGGAAGAATATGGGAATCTTTTTAAAATTATGGGAAAAAGATGCAGTACTAAGAAGTTAAAAAATTATTTATTACAGGAATGGCAAGAAGAGTGGGATAATGCACACGTAGGAAGAAGAGTACATGTTTTATTTCCAGACATTAAAGAGAGGCTAAATTAGAACCATAAAAGCAAGAAAAGGATATTTCCACTTTGTTACAGGACATGGCCCATATAATGTATATTTAAAAAGAATAGGGACGAACTCAGATTTATGTGAGCAATGTAACTGTTTAGATTTGCCTGAACATGTTATTTTTGAGTGCAATAAACAGAGTGAACTAGAAGAAAACGGTCGAAGGAAACTTTGAGAAAAATGTTTATGTGCAGAAGATTATGCACATTTAGAAAATGTGTCAGATAATATCCGCTAAGGTGTTAGAGGAATATATGACCCATAACAAAAAACTTCAAGAAAGAAATGTGGGAACATTTCAATCTACGAGAAAAGAATATTACTTAAGAGATCGTCGGAGGGAAATAGGACCAAGAGAAACTGAAGATACAGATTACTAGATTTGAAGACCTAATTTAAGACGTACAACCGATAAATAGAAGATGCTAGTTATGAATATCGGAAAGAAAAGCAGAAACCATAGAAAGGAGAATCCCAGGAGAGCCAGAGGAGATATATGGGGAGTATCAGAGAGGACAGACAACTGATTATGTAGAAGAGGAAAGATGACAGCTCGGATGATAATGATGATATATATAAGGGCGCTCAACTACGGCGGTCATCAGCGCCCTTTAAAAAACGCATCATGGCAAAAGCCAGATATAAAACTTTCCATAACCTATACAAGTGTAACAAAATCTATTAGAAATACACGTACATAAAAAACATAAATCAAAACCTACCAAAAACCTCGTTCACCAACGGATATTTGGAACTGACGAACCAGCTCCATCTACTGATACCAGTCCCTTTAGGATATGAATACCAGTAGGAGGAAGCTTTGGATACCAGTTGTAGAAGAGGAAATTTTAAAATTGCAGGAAACAGTCTTTCATAGTTTGTTATAGCAATAAAGCTGTAGTAGAAACGTAGATTTGATTTATATTGTTGGTGTAGAAGTAAAGTTAGAAGAATAGATTAGATGAGTAGATTTGTAAGGTTACTGGAATCCAGTAATCTGTAGGATTAGTTAGTTCGTTAAGGTAGCAAGTAGATTATATCTGCAAAATTTGTAAATTGTTTTGTGCAATTTGATTTAAAAATCAATAAACCTAAAAATGAAGCTTGCATAATAAGTCATGCTATAGATTCCAGAAACTGGGCTATTAGATATGCAGATTTTATTTAATATTTTGAATCACTACAACAGCAGTGGAAGCTATAATTTACACATCCAGATAGGTAACAGTTCTCAACAGTAAAAGGTTCATCATGCACTCTAAATGGCCGTCATCTGCTATAAGAATGGCGGGTATCGCCTGGGTGGTTGGAGCTTTGCCAACAGTGGAAATATGCATTTGCTGAAGCTACCAACTCTGCAAAACCAAACTAGTAATATTCACCATCACTTTTAAATGGATCAATTAAGTTAATTATAGACTACTTTTATTCTCATGATGTAGTGGGCCTCAAGATCGGATAAGTGGATTCCAAATGTGGTGAGGGCGTGAACTTCAAAATGTTAAATGCAGCTGGTATAAATTCAAGATATACTGAATAGGTGCGATGAAATATCGTGGCTCTGGCATCATTGCTCGGGCATTGCCAACTTCCAGAGCATGCTACCGCGGAAAATACCAACATTACGCAAGCAAACCAGTGATACGCTAATACGCGATGTAAAGATAAGTGGATCATTCCCAGAGTTATCATTATTATATATTATTATATTCTTACTACTATTATTATCATAATTATTTAAAAACTTAAAGGAATCTAGCACAAAGTTTTGGAATAGTCAACGTTACGTAAGCAAACAAGCAATAATATAACACCAAATAAACAGACATAAAGATCAGTGGATCATTGCCAGATCATTATTATATATTCTGATATTCTCACCATTATCATAATTATTTAAACAGATAAACAAGTTTAGCACAAAGTTTTGGAATAGTCAACATTACGAAAGCAAACCAGCGATACTGTAATACCCAAGTAAACTGACGTAAAGATCAGTGGATCATTGGTAGAGTTATTGTTGTTAATAATTATAATAATAAACGCCTATTACGCACTATTCCCATTACTATTGCTAGTTTATAATAAGAAAAAGAAAATGTGTTGGCAACGATTCGCTGTTTTCGCTTATATCCGAGCGCCGCAGCTGGCAACATCTATTCGTGACGTCATTCCGTACAAACAATTCTGCGCACTTATTCTGCACTTTTACCAATAAATTAAGCGCTGTTGAAACAATGTTTTTCTAAAATGAAAACTTGAGAATTTATAGGGGTAATGCAATTTCTTTAACGTCTAATAAAAACAGGCACTTACGTTTTTGATCCCCTTAAAAGTTATAGCCAAAATTTCATACGTTTTCTCATCCTGTACAGTAATAACAATAAGGAAAAAAAGAGTAAAAATAGAAAGAAAATTAATGTGGGTTGACGGTCTATGTGCAGGATAAACAAAACTAATCTGCCCAGTAAACTCATTTTACAAGTATAGAAACACTGATTTAACAATCTGATATTATCCACAAACACATTTAAACACAGAACATATAATTGTTATAAACAGCAAAAACAGTCTTTAAAAGACAAAAACTAAGGCAACATTATGGTTAAGCCAAAAACTTTTTCCTTCTCGAAATATAATGACCATCAACAATTGCGCGGGATAACCTCATATAATGGTATTGTTTTTATACGTTACCTCAGGAGTCTCCTGATCCATCTTGCTCGCAGAATACGTCCTTTGTAAAGTAAACTAAAAAAAGTCAAATTATTTACTTTTAAAAAATCACTTATTATTTAGTAATTATGTTGGTTGTTTCTTTGTTGCCGTTACACACAAACTTAAAGGGGCACGCTCTGCATACCACGCACCTTCCGATTTCAGGCGGAACCAGCGCTTTGCGGAAGTACCACGGACGCCCATAATGCAACTACCAACATTGCCGCTTGGTGCTGGCCACAGATTGTAATGGCGTACTGGCGACATTCACTGCCACTCTCTTTGGTACTTCTGTGATGGAACGCCTGCGCATATAAAAGAAGATCCACGATACCAATGCTTATTGCATTGAATTTTTCAGTTCAGATTCTACCTATCAAAGTTTGCCTAAATATGGTTTACGTATGTTAGAATAATCAGTTACCAATGACTGCATTTATATATAGAAATTGATACATGAATTGTTATATCATTTTGAGTGAAGAAAGTTAAAGTTATTTCAATTCAATTTATTTTGTCCTTTCGATCATACACTGATATCAGACACGTCATAGTATAAAAATTACATTAATGGCTATTGTGATTATTTACAATCACTTACAACTAATTAACATTTAAAAACTCATTTACAGAATAAAATGAATGTTGCAGTAAATGTTGTGTTCTCCCTTTTTAAAATGTATAAGGCTCTTCACTTGTTTAATATTTTCTGGTAGTCTGTTGTATAATCTTATACCTTTATTGATAGCACTAGACCTGAAGATTTCCGCTTTACAACTTTGAATTTGAAAGTCATCTTTCTGACTCGTATTGTATTTGTGAATATATGCATTTTTGTAATTTTGTATTTGTAGTTTATTTTGTTTTACAGCGATCGCTATTGTAGCTGGCTGTGAAAATAAGCATGATATATATTTCTTAATGCTGCTAAATTTATTAAGCTTTTTAAATATTTAAGCAAATAACAAATGGAACTGTTTATTTATTAAATGTTGAATATGTGTGGTCCATTTCATGTTCTCATTTATATGCAATCCCAAAAATTCTGTTTCATTACTGTAACTAATGGCTGTTTTATCAAATACTATTGGAGGTTTTACTGCATTTCTATTATGGCAAGTATGGAATGAAATGTCAATAGCCTTATCCTTATTTATAATTAGTTCATTTGTCTGAAAACATGTGTGCAGTTTACATAGAGCATCACTGATTTTGTCTGTACGCTTTCTTGATTGTCTCCTTTTATTAGGGTGTTAGTGTCATATGCAAATAACATAACATCTGTGGAATTACTGGCAATTGACAAATCATTTATGTACAGTAAAAATAACAATGGGCCCAGGACTGATCCTTGTGGAACTCCTCGCCTAAGTTCTCTCACTTTGGACTGAACTGTATTTAATTTTCCTTTATTTTCAAACTGAAGTTCTACAAACTGTTTTCTATTGCTTAAATAGGACTTAACCCAATTATTCATAATACCCCTAAAACCATATTTATTTAATTTCCTAAGTAGTATTTCATGATCTAAAACGTCGTATGTTTTCGTTAAGTTTAAAAATAAACCCACAACTGCTATGTTGTGCCCACAACTTACTATGGTATTAAGTATATCAAACTGTGTAATTTCTTTCGTTTAAATATAGCGCATAGATAGAATGGAAAAACGAAAAAAGGTTAATTATTATTATTTTCAGTTTTGCTTTGGAACCACAATACTCAAGAAAACTGAGTTTGAAAGGTATTCAAACCAAAAAATGTTCAGAAGTCGTGAACATTAGACTACTTTACCGAGCACAAGATTAGGCATGGCTTGTTATGTTTTCTTTGCAATGTTAAAGTCTTAAAACCTAAAGCACATAACTGCTCTTTCGTTCAACAGCAGCAGAATAAAATATTTTACTAATAAGGAGCAAAGCATACTAAGCCATGAAATAAATACTAAACTGCGATACATAAATATTTAGTTTCCACTGTGAACTAATATGTTCCATTATCTTAAAACTTCTCTACACCTGCATTGACTATCATCTTTAAAAAAATCCTATTGACATTTATTATTTCCTTTGAATAAGTAAATAAATAACACTAACTTTGTCTAGCAGTATTACAACACACTTTAAAGGATTTTTGCCCTCTCAACCATCCAATCTGCTCTAACACTAAGCATACTTCATGTGGATAACTAATTGCACAAACCAATAACTAAGAAAATGCTACTACAATTCCCCTATTGTAATACCCTTATTAAAAACAGGCGATAAACACTGACACATGAAATTTAGTTAAGCATTTCAAAAATAAATTTCAGGTAAATTCACGAAATCCTGCCGTAGCTGGAATTTGATAGTAATGATATACTAAGAAAACCTAACAGATAATATTGTCACGAATCCCTTTTTTACGACTAGCGGCATACGCGCTAAAATGGTTCGCGCGGCTTGTTTCCACAAAGGAACTGATAGGCAGAGAGTGTGGAGATAAAGAGCTTGCATAAGCAGATAAAGGTCTGCCGAAAAAAACTGAGATAAATGGAAACTTCTGGTGACATCGGTTTCTGGAGTGTTCTGTAACAGTCTGGGATTATCAGATGAGGTATTTAAGAGAGCGACGACTCGCAAAGAGTCAGTCGTGAACAGTAGTAAACAGCTGTAGAGTGAAGTTATAACAGGAGTGTTGTAAACAGATGTATTCAGGACGCTGTTGTTGTGATCATCGACCTTGGTTGATTGTGTACGTGACGTAATTCTGTTACGTAAGGATTGAACAGGGTGTATCCCTACCTAAAAAGCACACTTTGAATTTCTGAAAATTGGACTTTTAATTTTACGAACCCACAAAGTCACAACTGGTGTCAGGGGTGGGATAACGACAACATCACCGAGAAGATGGGAGAAATGAAGGCCGAATTAACAACGAAGACGGAAGCTGCAAATAGCAACTTGGCCGCGACGATGACCGCGAAGATGACTGACACCAGGAAGAGCAGCCGGAAGAATGAGTAAGGCCAGGCGTGGCAAGGAGCACTTCGGCGCCGTCTACACCATCTCCTCGAATGATACTGCACGCCATCAGCCTACGGATGGATGACAGCCTCACCGCGGACGGCTGGGGGAGAGGGAAGCCGTGCCGCGTGCTCGTAGACACCGGGGCAGCCGTGACCATCATCAGACCTGACGTGGCCAAGGGTTTGCCGTCGAGAAAACCGAGCCGACCACACCAGCTAATGACGGCATCGGGCGACACCTTGCCCGTGAAGAGGGAGGCCCTGCTGAAGTTAACAATGGGACGGAGTGCCGTGCGTCAGTGGGTGTTCGCCGCAGCGCGGAGGTGGCTGAGAAGGTAATACTGGGACTGGATTTACTCAGGAGCGACGAGGCGCGGTCGACGTCGGGAGGAACCCCCTGCGGCTCAATGGAGAAGAGGTCATAATCCGGCAACCCGAAGAACGCCTGGGAATCTGCAGTATCATCTTGAAGGAAGACATGGTTGTCCCCGCGAGATAGGAGGTGGCGGTGACGGCTCGACGGTAAGAACAGCGAACGAAGAACATGATGCTGGACTAGAACACGCCTGTGTACGGACAATGTGTAGCCAGAACATTGTTGCCGTGACGAGAGAAGGTGCCAGTGAGGCTGCTTAACCTAGCGGACAACGATCACGACGTCCAGGCTGGGACAGAGTTGGGGACATGCGAGCCCGTGGTCAGCATAAACGCAATCGACAAGACACAGGAACCGGCGCGACGCAACACCTGGGCCCCCGGCTGGAAGGCTTATTGGAGAGGGCGTCCAACCACCTGACCGCAGAACAGCTCGAGAAAATTCGACAACTGCTGAGACGATGCCAGCGCGCCTTCAGCCAAGGCGGAGAACTACTGCGTCACCGGCGAGAGCTACTGGCGGTAGTAAAGACCTTGCAGCACATCCACAAATACCTGTACGGTCAGTCATTCCACCTGAGGACTGAACATTTTACCCTCATCTGGCTATTGAGCTTTAGGAACCTGGAAGGCCAGACAGCCCGTTGGGTACAGAGGCTTCAGGAGTACGAATTCACCTCTGAACATCGTAGAGGGAAGAGCCACGCTAACGCAGACGCCATGTCCCGAAGACCCTGCCCAGAGAAGTGCGGCCAATGCACAAGAGTGGAAGAGAAGGAGCGTGCCGCAGCAGTCCGAGTAGTCACGGCAGTTCTGGCGGATTGCTGGGATAGCGCAGGCCTGAGGGAGCAGCTGGCGGACGCAGACTTGGGACCACCCTTGAGGGAAGTGGAGGCAGGGACAAGACCAACCTGGGAGGACATCGCACAGAGGAGCACCACCTACAAGTCGTACTGGGCACAATGGGACTCGCTGAAGACAAGAGGACGTGCTGTTATGGGTGTGGGAATTGCCCGATGGGAAGACGGAGAGAGAACAGTTGGTAGTTCCCCGAAGTAAGGTCCCGGAGGTCTTGGAGGAAGTGCACGCCGGTACTTCAGGGGGACACCTGGGAGCAAACCGAACACTCGACAAACTTCAACAGCCGTGGCAAGGACAGTACCGGGCGGTGAAGAGGATTAACGACGTGGTCTACCGCATCCAGAAGGTGCCCCGAGGGAAGATGGTGGTACACCTGGATCGTCTGGCCCGCTACGATGGTGCTGTTCGGGACGACCAGCCTTGAGGAGGGAGCAGTGTCACGAATCCCTTTTTTACGACTAGCGGCATACGCGCTAAAATGGTTCGCGCGGCTTGTTTACTCAAAGGGACCGTTAGACAGACAGTGTGGAGGTAAAGGGCTTTCATAAGCAGATAAACGTCTGCCGAAACAAATTTGAGATAAATGGAAACTTCTGGTGACATCTTGATTGATAGAGATTATTCGGTTTCTACAGTGTTCTGGAACAGTCTGGGATTATCAGATGAGGTATTTAAGGGAGCGACGACTCGCAAAGGGTCAGTCGTGAACACTAGTAAACAGCTGTAGTGATGTTGTAACATGAGTGTTTTAAACAGATTTATTCAGGACGCTGTTGTTGTGACCGTCGACCTTGGTAGATTGTGTACGTGACGTAATTCTGCTACGTAAGGATTGAACAGGGTGTATTTCTACGAAAATAAAGAACATTTTGAATTCTGAAAATTGGACTTTTAATTCTACGAACCCACAGTCATAATGTATACACCGATTTTGATTAAAAATACCACATGTTTAAATTATTTAAGAAAAATGAAAGGTATATCTTGAATTTTCCGGGAACGTCATCTGAAGACCTCTTCATTGTGGATTACTTCCGTATAACTGGTAAACTGACAAAATTTTTCTTTTAAAAAGTGTGGATATTAAAGCTACAATACATGTCGGATATTTTTTGTGCAGTATATCATTTGCAACGTATTCCTTGAATTTTCCATTACTTATATTTCTCTCAAATAAGCAATCGTTATTCATTTTTTAATTGTTGATCGTACAAAGACAACAGAAATTCAATATCACCGCACAAAAAACAGTTATTAAAACATTTGACTATCATTTAAAGTCAACAATATTCTCAAATTGTCTTGCCCCTACCATAAATTTAATAAGATAATGCTTATCTCGAATAATACCAAGAATATCGAGGAATAAACGTTTGTATGAATAGTTTGTACAAGGGTACAAAAAGTGATGCATGTGCAATACATCAGATATTTCGTATTATTTTGTCTTAATGTTTGTCGATATTGTCACCCTGGCGGTAGAATCGCGAAGCCGATGACAAATGATGGCCGGTGGAGATTCGGAAAACTTCGGAACCAATCGTTACCGGTAGCGACGGACAGTTGAAGGTAGAGTTGGTAAAATAAACAGTTTTGAAGGTTCTAGCACTTTTGTAATGTTGAACAGTGTATTTCGAGGAGAATAAAGTGTAGTTTTTGTGTTTCGTAACCTCGTTTTATTATTTCACGAACCCACAAAGTCACAACTGTTGTCAGGAAGCGGGACAACATCACCGAACATTATGGCCATGGAATCGGTATTGGAAATGCTTTTGCAGAAGATGAACGAATTAACAGCGAAGTCGGAAGCGGCAAATAACAACTTGGCCGCGAAGATGAACGAGCTAACAACAAAAACAGAAGCGGCAAATAACAACCTGGCCGCAGAGTTGAAAGAAATAAAGACCGAATTGACCACAGAAATGAAGGCAGCGAACGACAGTCTGGCCACGGAAATGAAGGAGGCGAACGAGGTCCTCGCCGCCAAATTTGAGGAACAGTTGGCCGGCGTGAGGGATAACGTGACAGAGCTAGGCAAGCGGATGGGCCAAGTGGACGAGCACGTCGAGGACCTGGCGAACCGCTTCAATGACCTAGAGGAAAAGGCCGACCATAACGCCAAGTCCCTGAACGCCATGGTTGAAGACGTCGAAGACCTCGCGAACCGCGTAAACAACCTGGAGGGAAAGGCCGACAGCAGCGTCAACTCCCTGAACACCATGGTGGAGGACGTCGTTGGCAGGAAGCTGAAGGACTTGAAGGCCGACGCGCCGGGACGCGACACAACATCTGCGCGCGTCAAACCTCCCAAGTATGACGGCGCGTCAACGTTTGAAGTCTTCCGCCGCCAGTTCGACACAGTGGCCAAGCACAACAGATGGTCACCGGAGGAGGCCACACAGTTAATAGCCAGCCTCCAGGGACGGGCCGCAGAAATCCTAAACGCGGTGCAGACGACGGCAGCGTCCAAGGACATCTGGGAGGCCCTGGAGAATCGTTTCGGGAACCACCGCTTAGCCACAGCGTACCACAGCCAACTAAAGGCAAGGTCACAGCAGCCGGGGGAGACGCTGCAGGAGTTCGCCATAGCGATCGAGCAGCTGGCTAGCAAAGCCTTGGTTGACCTGCCACTGGAGTTCGTATCCCGGGAAGCCGCCTACAACTTTGTCGACGGGGTACCGGACACGGAGATTCGTCAGCGCCTAATGCTCGGCGATTATAAAACCATCCACGAGGCGCTGACAGCGGCATTAAGGATGGAGGCGGCCAAGGTAGCATCTATCCCGACGTCGAGAACGAGGAGTGTCCGCTTGAGGGACGCCGGCAAACACCTAGTGGCCTGTGTTGGGGGTGTGGACAGCCCGGACACCTGCGGAGAGACTGCCCACACCAGGAAGGGCAGCCGTAAAACGAGTAAGGTCCGTCGTGGAGAGGGGCACGTCGGCGCCATTACCACCATCCCCTCGAGTGACAATCCGCGCCGTCAGCCGGCGGATGGATGACAACCTCATCGCGGACGGCTGGGTAAGAGGAAAGTCGTGCCGCGTGCTAGTGGACACTGGGGCGGCCGTGACCATCATCAGACCTGACGTGGCGAAGGGTTTGCCGACGAGGAAGCCGAGCCGACCATACGAGCTTGTGACGGCATCGGGCGACACCATGCCTGTGGAGAAGGAGGCCCTGCTGGAGCTGAACTTGGGACGGAGTACCGTGCGTCTGTGGGTGTTCGTCGCGAAGGTGGCTAAGGAGGTGATTCTGGGACTGGATGCCCTCAGGAGCCACGAGGCGACGGTCGACGTCGGCATGAAGGTCCTGCGGCTCAACGGGGAAGAGGTTATACTCCGTCAACCAGATGAGCGCCTTGGAATTGGCAGGGTCGTTTTGAGCGAAGACGTGGTTGTCCCCGCGAGCAGCGAAGTGATAGTGACGGCGCGACTGGAAGGCCAGACAGCAGGTGGGGTCCAGAGGCAGCAGGAGTACGACTTCACCTCGGAACATCCCAGAGGGAAGAGTCACGGTAACGCGGACGCTATGTCCCGAAGACCCTGTCCAGAAGAGTGCGGCCAATGCACAAGAGTGGAGAAGGAGCGTGCCGCAGCAGTTCGAGTAGTCACGGCAGTGCCTACGGATGGCTGGGATAGCGCAGGCCTGAGGAGGGAGCAGCTGGCGGACGCAGACTTGGGGCCACTCTTGAGGGATGTGGAGAACCTGGTGGACCACCTCCACGACATGCACGAGATGGCTCGCCAGAACATCCAGAAGGTGAGCGACCGCATGAAAACCCGATACGACAGGCAAGCCAACAGCCAAGGGTTCCAGCAAGGTGACCTGGTCTGGTAGTACCGCCCGACCCGGACCAAGGGACGCTGCCCGAAGCTTCAGCAGTCATGGCAAGGACCGTACCGTGTGGTGAAGAGGATTAACGACGTGGTCTACCGCATCCAGAAGGTGCCCCGAGGAAAGATGGTGGTACACCTGGATCGCCTGGCCCGCTAAGAAGGCGCTGTTCGGGACGACCAGCCTTGAGGAGGGAGCAGTATCACCCTGGCGGTAGAATCGCGAAGCCGATGACAAATGATGGCCGGTGGAGATTCGGAAAACTTCGGAACCAATCGTTACCGGTAGCGACGGACAGTTGAAGGTAGAGTTGGTAAAATAAACAGTTTTGAAGGTTCTAGCAATTTTGTAATGTTGAACAGTGTATTTCGAGGAGAATAAAGTGTAGTTTTTGTGTTTCGTAACCTCGTTTTATTATTTCACGAAGCCACAAAGTCACAATATGAAGAAAGTGAAGCCAAATGAAATTACAGAATAGTTGTAATTTAGGTAAGTTATTGTTGGAGTATTTTAAAATGGAAACTACTTTCATTATATGTACTGTTAACATAAATTTACTGAAATATACGGTGTACTTTTCTTAGTACTGAAATACCTCCACCTGTACCCGGCACCTTCACCATTATGTGACGACCTAACCTTGGATTGTACAGAATAAAGAATACACGGCCAGGTCGTACACGGGGGAGAATTACTCAGGGTAAGAAATGCATGCTTGGTGAGAGGTTGGGCTTTTCTATTCGGTTTCATTTTTACATAGGTTTGGTAATGCTGATTAAATGTACAATTCACTTAATCAGAATATTTACTACAAATAAGCAGATTACAAAGGTGGCCATAGCGGCCAGTTACCTGCCCTCAAGAGGTTGCGTACAGATGCGTCTATCCGAGCCAAAAGCTAGTCCAAGAGAGGGCGAGCAACTCGCTTATACAAACTTTTAACCAGGGTCGCGGGTTCGAGTCCCGCCCTGGGCATGGGTGTTTATGTGTATAGTGTATGTGTGTGCAACTACAGAAAACAGATAGGTAATTAAACGGAAACAATAAAAAAACGGTTAAATAAGGAAAAGAAAAATAAAAAAAAGTCATGGAGTGGAGGAGTGACGTCACACGTACTGCTGAAGTCACATCAACTATTATTAGTATTAATTACGGTCACTTGTGACATTATAACTCAAACAGTTTACCTCTAAAGCTATTAACACAAAGCCAACTAATACACTAAAGTAAAGCCTAAACAAACTTCCCTTTTTTTTTTAAATTCAGAACATGTTTCCCGCAATAGTCCTCAAAGTTTCAGTTGATTTTTCCACTTATATTGAAATTAAAGAATAAACTGTAAGGAATGTTTAATGATACGCCATAAGAATTGCTGTATATATGAAAGAAAGCTTTATACCACATTAATAATGCTCCTGGAAGTATTCAGCGCAGCAAAACAAGAAATTATCCAATTTCCTCGTGATTCTGCTCTTTGCATTACTATCGACGTATTTCTGGCATCTTAAGACGACTACGGTAAAAACAGGAGAGAAAAACTCTTTATAGCAGCAATACTTATTAATAAGATCAATAAAAGTATTTGGAAGGTATCTTTATACCTACATCTTTTACTGACATTTCATCACCAATTACGGCATTAATCAAGAGAGTTTTAACCATAAATGAATAAGCGATGATACATTTCAGGTGATATACCATTTTCGTATTATAGTTATTACATATAAACATCCTAGTTACCAATAGACATTTAGGGAAACAGTTTCGTTTTCTTCATGCACTTCATACGCTCTTACAAGCCTTTTAAATAGTTTTTGAGGTTTTACTTTCGCTTCGCTACATTAATGGTTAATAGCTATGGATTATTGAGAGATTTACCGAGAGATTACGTCGCCATTGCTATCTGTTTTGGAGGGACAGAGGCCACTTAACCGCCACCACGAAGATGCGGGGGCAGGGGAATCGTCTCGTAGCTTCTTAGATGGTTGGTGCAATGGAAGTGGGACGCTTTCAAGAACAGTCTGGTGACAGGGCGGAACTGTGCTGCTACTACGCAAAAGACCTTTCTAGACTGTTTCAAGGATCCAATTCCAGAAAGACCACCGCGCCCGGCAGGTTTATAAAAACCTATGCAAGGCCCAGAAGCAGTCGATGTCATCAGTCAAAGTGAGTTGACTAGAGTCGAGTCGTCAGTGAGGTACTTAGTGTGGTTCATTCCAAACTCCGTGATAAGGAGTCGAAAAGACGTGGAACGCGAAGCAGTTTACATGTTAATATCAGTTGTGTTTGTACCTTCGTGTTAGGGGTAGACCTGTGTATATGTCAGAAAGATTATAGCAGCACAAAGGGTGCGTGCAAGGGAACACTGTAGAGCCGTTTGGAAGTGTTATATATGTGTAAAAGAAAGGCTGATTGAAGGTACGTTAGCATTCAGCTAACGGTTTTGGTGAAATCAAGTTTAAAGATTAATTTTGCCTCTTTGTCACAATATATTGTGACTTTGTGGGTTCATGGAATTAAAAGTCCAAGTTGCAGAAATTCAAAATGTCCTTTATCTCCGTAGAAATACACTTACAGTAGCAGGATTACGTCACATACACATACAAACAGCGTTCTCAGTTACACTCTGTTTACAACAGTAACTCTCGTTACAGCTCCGTTTAGGACTGTCTTGGAGAGTCTCGGCTTCCTTATCTATACCACTACTCATATTAATAGATATTTTGGGACAAACGAGAAATCGAATGTTCTGTATTAATTAAGATGTCACTAGAATGTTCCATTTACCTCACTTTATCTGTTTTGAGATACCTTTTATCTCCGCGCTACGTTTATCTGCTTAGGCAAGCTGTTTATCTTCACCCGGCACTATCTGTCCCTTATCTCTCTGCGCCGAACCTTTTGTGTGCGACGCCGCAGCCACGACAATATACGTTACATTTGGGGCCAGACATAATATTGTTACAATTATTTTGTATACAGCTCAGATCGATCCCAGGCGACCGCTGGACAACATGGCGCTTGGGCAGATTTTCTCTGGGATCTCCGGTTTTCCCCGCCATCCCATTCCACCAGTGTTCCATCTTCATTTCATGTATCATCAGTGTTACCGCCTGCGGTGAACCCGCCTCGGTAGCGTGTCTGCCTCACGTTCAAGAGGTCCCGAGTTCGAATCTCGGCAGGGTGAGTTACATGGATAAGGTTTTTCCGGGGTTTTCCCTTATCCTGAAAGACGAATGTCGGGTAACTCTAAGCCCTATGGACTCTGGGCTCATTTGAGCATCATTTCACTCATTCCATTCATCGTCCG
This sequence comes from Mantis religiosa, assembly GCA_030765055.1. Classification (NCBI taxonomy): domain Eukaryota; kingdom Metazoa; phylum Arthropoda; class Insecta; order Mantodea; family Mantidae; genus Mantis; species Mantis religiosa. The sequence goes on from CM060948.1 coordinate 231,041,209, forward strand.
ATACCATTTAATGTTGGAGGACGTAAATTAAAAAACAAAAAACTGGCTGTGGTGAGGCATGTATAAAAGCGGGCGTTAAACACTACACATCCAGAGAATAAAGGTGTTGGCAGTCTTGAATGTTTAACGCATGAACTGCTCAGTGTCATCTAGCGTGTACATTTGAAAGCACAGATTAAGTAAGCAATGAGCACATGCAGCGCTCCAAATGAAGCTGCAGTGAAAGACTAGGGAATATCGATGGGAGTTGCTATCTCTAGCTATTTCACTTGACAGACTTTGAGCAATACCATATACCAACTTTGCATCCTTTAGACCGGTTCACGACCGGCTGGATTGGTATTAGTACTGATACAAACAAAAGCAACTAGAAAACGTGAAGGGTTAACCCACTTAATGGTATTAACCATTAATAACCAATAAATGTTAACAGAATGTGTAAATATTTGGAGATTTATAAAATATAAAGGTAAAATATTGGAATAAAAACTGTATATTTGCATATACTGCTAGTAATATAGCTCAGTGAATATAATACATTTTTCAATACCTAGAATTCGCAACTTTTAGGTTATGTTATCAAGTGAAACATAGGTATGTTTTTAGCACAGGTTTTTAGCGATGTGAAGAACGCCTCTATGTTAAGCAAGATTACTTTGTTTTTGAAATATGGCTTAAGATTTAACGCTGGAGGACGTAAAATTACAAAAAAGAAAAAAAGGGTTAAGAAACTAATTCATATTTAATATATTAATATGCTGACGACACAAATATATTAATTGAAAGCAATGCACTTGAGCTACAAATCTTATCGAGCAGAATGTTCAGTAATATTTCTAAATGGTTCAGCAATAATAATTTAATCACTTGGGTAAGACACATGTAATTCATTTTCAGTTTTCTCAGGATAAGTCTTCTGTACAATCACAATTAATATGAAATAATAAAGTAATTAAGTATGTAAATACTACTAAATTTCTTGGTCTTTGGATACAGAGTAACCTAAAATGGGAGACACATGTTGATAATCTAATTAAAAAACTGAGTACAATTTGTTATAATTTCAGACAACTGGTACACATACTTAACATAAAAACTCTCAGAAGCGTGTATTATGCGTGTACTCACTCCATTTTAAAATATGGCATAACATTATGGGGTAACTCATCACATTGTAAATCATTATTCATAATGCAAAAACGGATTCTAAGAATACTTGAAGGAGTTAAATCAACATCTATGTGCAGACTATTATTTTAAAAATTTAAAATCTTACCTCTCCCATGTATTTTCATTTTAGAAATTTTAAAATTTACAAAGACAAATTTAATGACAGGAAACGGTCACTGTACCTTTAATGACAGAGTTCATAACCATAATACTAGACAGAGAATGGATATTTATGTGAATAGAAGTAACACAAGAGCTCATCAAAACATGTAATAAACCTAGGAATCACCTTTTTTTAATAAACTGCCTATAGCCAACAAAACCACTTGCAATTTTTCAGCATTTAAAAAGATAGTTTTGGCATGCTTGCTGGACCACTGTTTTTATTCTATTGGTGAATTTATGGAAAGTTACATTTCTGAATTGTGTATATTATAAAATTCTTGAGATCTCTTTATAAATCATTATTTTGTACAAACACTGACTTGTCCTTAGTGAATGTGACTTGTTAATTTACAAGTATAGTTAATTATACTGTAAATGCACAATTTGACGTGTCTTATATCATAGTACTCATATACAATGTATGAATTACAAGATGAATAAATTATCTATCTATTCATCCTCTGATCATTGTACATGATATGGAATATGTGAATGAAAATAATACATTAAGTCAATTATATATTTTTAAAGAACACGATATAATGATTAAAATAATTGAGGAAACTACAGGAGTTCTATCATAAAACAATCAAGAAATATATGCTCCTGTTTGCAATAAACTAGTTATTATAGTAAATTGGTAATATAGGACGAGTGTAAACACTAATCAGTAAGTGAGCCTGGTTGGATTTTCTTTAGGCTTTCTAGTTGTTTTGAACACTAACCCTTAACAGAAACTTTAAAAAATTAGCCTCGTTTCCTCATGTGCTGTAAATAGCTTTCGAGGAGTATAGGTATTGGAAATTAACACTTTTCTATGTTTATTTATTTATTTTCAGTTCAGTATAGTGTTAAATACACAAAAGAACCACGTCATATGAATTTATACAGTTTAAGAACACAGCTATAGAGGTTGTGTGATATAAATAGAATACTAACTTGCTTTAATAAATCCATACACACTAACAATAATAATAATAATAATAATAATAATAATAATAATAATAATAATAATAATAATAATAATAATAATAATAATACTTTTACAAGCATTGTTGAAAACAGGCAAGTTGTCAATTATATACAATTAAAGTTGCTGGATATTTTGAGATATATATACAGATATTAGAAGAAACTAAAACTTAGGTGATGTTATTCTAAATGTATAATGTCTTGTACGCCTAATACAATGTCTAGGTTTTAGTCATAAGTATTGTAAAATAAGAAACTAGCACTCAAACGATAAATTCTGAAGTTGTAGTCTTAGTTTAGAAATTCATCAAGTGAATAAAAAACATTATTAATTAAATATGATTTCAAGAAAAATTTGGATTTTGTTAAGTTACTAGACACTTTAACTTCTGCTGGGAGTTTGTTATATAGCTTGGCTCCCATGTAACTAGGCAACTTGTCACACAGGTGGAGTCTATACATCATAGTAGCGAAATTATTCTTGTTTCTTGTGTTGTGGTTATGAATATCTGAATTTGTTTGCAATGGGATGTATTTTATCATATATAAAATTGTTTTGTAGATGTACAGGCTTGTCAGTGTCATTATTTTTTGCTGACGAAAGGCTTCCCTACATGATTCTTTAGTTTTTAAATTAGATATATATCTAATTGCTCTTTTCTGTAAAGTAAAAATTTTGTGTAAATTTAATTTCGAAGTATTGCCCCAGATCTCCAGACCATATGAGATGTGTGACTGAATGAGGGAGAAATAAATCATTCTAATAGTTGCTTCTGGGACATAGTTCTTTAGACACTTTAAAATAAATACATTTTTACTTAGTTTTAGTGCTAATTGGTCAACATGAGGTGTAAAAGATAATTTTTTGTCCAGTGTGGCCCCAAGTAGTTGTACATTGTCAACACTATTTATCAAGTTGTTGTCAATATTTAATTGTATAGGCGCATTCAGTGTCTTCGAGCCAAATGTTATGAATTCACATTTTGATGCATTTATACTTAAGTTTAATGTAGAAAAGTACTGCAATAGTTTTGTAGTTATATATACGGTTTCTTCTAGCATTTTGCTTGATGTATTGCTGGCTATGACAGTGGTGTCGTCTGCATATTGTATTTTGTATTGTTATGTACATATTCAGCTATATTGTGTATATATAAAATAAATAAAAGAGGACCAAGGATTGATCCCTGTGGGACCCCATATGTCAGTTCCGTTGTAGTTGATATAACATTGCCATTAATGAAATTCAAAACTACATATTGTTTCCTATTTGTCATATAGGATTCTATTAATTTGTATCCTAGACCTCTAATTCCCAAAAGCTGCAGTTTGTTCATTAGTATACTTTTATCAACACAGTCGAAAGCTTTAGTAAGATCTAATAAGATTGCTGTTGCATATCTATCTGCATTGATGTTTTTTATAATTTCTTGAATGCATTCAATGACTTACACAGACTGTTGATCTATTTTTTACAAAACCATTTTGGTGTTTAGGTATAAGACTGAATTTATTTAAAAAGCCTATGAATCTTTTATAGATTAATTGTTCAAGGATTTTTGAGATGGCAGGTAAGATAGATATTGTGCGGTAATTATTTAGTTCTCTTTTGTCTCCTTTTTTAAAGATTGGTACTACCTTGGCGATTTTTAATTTGTCTGGGAAGATTCCAATTTCTAGACAAGAGTTCATTATATCAGCAAGGGGATTTACAATTTCCTGACTACATGTTTTCAGTAATGACATAGGAATACCATCTACACCAAGGCTGTTCTTTGCTTTTAAATGTTTTATTATACTACGGATTTCATTTGCACAGGTTGGGTAGAGGTAGATACTTGACTGATTTTTCGATCTCGTTTTATCACTCACATTGTTTGGTTTCGAGTTATTGCAGTTGGTTTTATTGAGGTTATGTATATTTTTTCCAACTGAGGCAAAATGATCATTGAAAGCTGCAGCTGCCATTCCCAGGTCATCTGTGATACCTTCTTTCGTCTTGATTACATAGATGCCAGCATCAGCAAAATTTGATGGTTTTCGGAATTCATTTATTACCTGCCAGCTGGATTTACATATGTTTGGTGAATTTAGGATTTTACGACTTATGCTTTCTCATTTGGCATTTACAACCGTTTGATCATAGATACGTTTTCAGCTTTTTAAATCAATTTTATTAGCTTCAGTATTGTAGTGGTTTACCTTAGAAATAGCTCATTTTAACTGAATTCGCATTTGTTCAATTTCTGGTGTAATCTATTGTATATTCTTTGCTTTATTTTGTATTTTATTTCTACTACTAATAAGAGGACAGTAAATATTTATATTGTCCTTTATAATTTTATAAAATATGTCTAGCTTTTTATTTGGATCAGACTCCATGTATATATCCCCCCAGTCAACAGCTATAAGGGCATGTTTTAACAGAAATAGATTGGTTTCGTTAAAGGAATTATAACTTCTTTTTACAGTTTTGGATACAGTAGGAAACAGTAGTTGTTTTCAAAAAGTTCTTGGAAACTGATCATTTGGGCAGTATGGTCTGATAGACAAGAATGGATTACTTCAGTTTTATATGGCAAGTCAGTGATGTTTGTGATAATGTTATCAATTATTGAGGCTGTGTTTGTGGTAATACGAGTGGGCTCATTGATTGTTAATTTTAGATTAAATTCATTTAGTAAGCATTCAAGTTTAATGATTGAGGGTGTATTATTATGGGTATTTATATTTAGGTCACCTAATATTATAATTTTTGTGTTACTTTTTACCAGATACATTTCTAGTAAGAGCATTATTTTCTAAAAAAAATTATTAATATCCCCATTAGGTGGCCTGTATATGCCGATAATTATTACTCTTAGCTTTTGCCAGATCAATCTGACTCCAGCCAGCTCGATTTGACCTTCAATGATTAAAGATGTAAGATCAATATTTTCATAGGAGTTGTTTAGTGCTATACTTATAAAAATGCCTACACCGCCCCATTTCTTTTTTCCCCGGCAGTATATTGCTACCAATTTCATATTATTAACAAATGCATTGTGCGATTCATATTCCCTTAGCCCATGTTCAGTAAGGACTAGAATATCAGGTTGTTTTTCATCTACAAAAATATTCAAGGGATCAATTTTGTTAGGGAGCATTTGAATATTCTGATGTATGAGCTTTAATGACATACCTTTAACCTGCAAATGTGAAGAATCGCTATTTAGCTGCCTATGTGAAATGTTGCCTAGTTTTTTGTATCCAATATTACATCATTCTGTGTTACACTGAGCACATTGTTTTCCTCATTTTTGGATTTCATATCTAAAACAACACGACCAATAATTTCACTGAGTGTTCTTTTCCCTAGTTTGTTTAGATGCATGCCATGCTTAGTATGCATGTGTCGACCTGCACTGAAGGTATTTATTAGTCTAACGTTTTTATATTTACCACTGATTTTGGTTATATCTGCATTTATCGCTTTAGTTTGTTGGTTCACCCATGAATTTGGGAGTTGATCGTGTCTCTGTGGGAGTTTCACAATAATTACATTTGTGTTTACCAGGGAGTTAAGTGTATTTTCTAAGTTCACTACCACATTTTCGGGTTCTCCACTTGCCACATCATTACTTCCGCCCACAAGCACTACAAAGTCGTTCATTGTGTAATGGGTACACTTTGCTTCAATGTTTCCAACCACATTTTCAAATTTAGCACTCGGTTTAACCACTGCACTTGCTGCTGAGATAGGTATTCCTAAGGCGTTAAGCCTCTGGGCTATTCCTCTTCCATGACTATCTCCTAGGATCAGCACATTTCCCGGTTGTTTTTTTCGCTGAAATGGGGTAGAGGTTAAGTTTCGAGGGTTTTTACTTTTCGTGGTATGGTTTTGTCTCTTTACTATCAGCTTCTTGAGCGTTACTTGCACTTGGTTTAGATGATCTGCTGTATCCTCTTCATTTGGCTGAAGAACTTCAAACCTATTGGATGTAGAAATAGTGTTCCCGGAGTTTTGTTTCAATTTTGGTTTCGATGTACGCTTCTCTTGCTTCCAGTCTGGCGTTGCGGATTGTAGTAATTCCAGTAAATACTGATTTTGTTCTGTTAGCCTCTTAATTTCATTTTTCGCATCTTTCAACTCCGCATTCATAATTTCGATAACTTTGTGAAGCGAGCTTATGCATTAAATCCCGCCATTTTTGGACACATCAATTTGGTCACATTCATTTAATTTGCCCTCTCCATTCTCGAGAAGTTGCAAATTTTCCAGTGCTACATTACATTCTTTCTTCAAACTATTTCGCTGACATTCACTCACATTTTCCGTTTGTTCATGGGGTCCCTACCGAAACATCATACACTTTGGCAAATGCATCATCATTGGTGATATAGCCACGACCATTAGTACACTGGTACAGTTGATTTTGTATTTTTAAACTTACACTGTGTATTAACATATGAAAATTAGTGAATCATCATTATTACAAACATTAACCTTAGAATATGAATTACAGTAGGTCAAAAATAACATGAGTCATCAAATCATTGTTTCTTTTGGGTCCCCCCTCATATAAGAATGACTTTAAATCTTTCTTGAAGATTTTATGTTGATTAAGATTGCATATTTGTTTTATTGCAGGTCAAATGGCTCAAGGTGTGGAGAAAGACATTGTCCAGTTGGGAGACTACGTGGTCATTCAAAGACAGAAGTACACAAAACTGCACAAAGTCACTCAAAAAGCAACTGCAGTGCTAGGGTGAGATCAGGTGGAGCTTAATGGTATCATAGGAAAGCCAGTATGGGCCACATATAAGATGGTACCCAAAAAGAATGCCAAACGCACATTTGAATTGGAAGAATGTGATACTGCGGAATCACTTGCAGAAAAGTTAAAGAAAGAAATTTCAAGTGGTGTGGATAACAGAAATATTTTTGATGATGGTAGTTCCCAACAACTGTCAAGAGATGATATTGTGGGTTTACGCAATAGTGGTATGTCTGGACATGAAATTGTGGGACAGCTGATAGAGAACAGCAAGACATTTAGGGATAAAACAGAATATGCACAAGAAAAATATCTCAAGAAAAAAGAAAAGAAATATTTTGAGTATGTGACAATAAGGCGGCCTACAATTAGACTTATAGCTGATATCCTATACCGACAAGACTCTTTAAAGATATTGGGTCTTCGTATGGACACACTGTCGCAGTTGGTACTAGGGGCAGGGATGCATTCTGATGGTACATACTTATTGTATGAGAGCGGCTGTCAAGGACTTGTAGCGTCAGCTATGCTAAACTTCATAAGCGACGGGGGTTGCATAATACACATACATCCTGGTAACATTCCTCAGAAACAGGCAATACTAGCAATGAACTACAGCGAGACACAGATGCAACATCTCATCAGTGTCAACATGTTCAGTCTTCTTCGCAAGCTTAAAGTAACCACTACAGAAACATATACGACAAGCAGTGTTGCTTCAAATTGTATAAGTGAAAACACTTGTAAAGATCAAGTAAAAAGTACTGAAACTGATGAAAATGAAGATACTTCTGTTACCAACAATGTTTCAGAGGTGGAAGGGAAAAGGCGAAGAAGTGCATCAGATGATGAGGAAAAGACGAGCAAGAAGCCTCGCTGGGAACTAGAGACAGAAAAAGCAGCAGATATTCTAACTGAGAATAAAGTGGATGCACTCATTGTGGTGGGCCGTGAACATCCATCAAACATTGTTATGACACTGTTGCCATTTGTAGCACCTTCAAGAACATTTGTGGTTTACTGTGTCTATAGAGAACCGTTGCAAGAGCTTTTCATTCGGTTAAAGACAGCAGGTAAATGTATAGCTCTGCGGCTGACCGAATCATGGCTCAGAAGTCACCAGGTACTGCCAAGTCGTACACATCCTGATATCCTCACTAGTGGCAGTGGAGGATACTTGCTGAGTGGCACTGTTGTTGAATAGTTATATTGTTGTGACTGATGTTTTCAGATCCTACACTTCATAAAACTTTTTCAAGCCAACGTTTCAGATCCATTTGTTTAATCAAAATTGGTTTATCAGTAATAAATTATATAATGGACTTCACATGTAATTAATGAATGACTATACTGGTTGCCAATCTAGAAAGTGAGTGATGTTTACTAACCATGTGGATAATGCTTTAAATAAATGGAAAGGGATGGGTATGACATAATGGTTGTCATAGCAATGATTAGAAGGACCAGTTAGAGTCAAGACGTTTCCATGACGTTAGACGCTAAACCCTTGTTGCCAATATTCTAACATGTGTTTAGCATGACATGCAGGCAAGCGAGTAGTGTATGCATGTCTTCTCTTCTGCTAATGCTGCAATAAACACCTTCCTACACATAATCCTAACGCTCTCTCCATGTGGCAGCATAAGCGGCAACATCACATCTCCATACAAAGGGTCAATCACTTTCTAGATTTTTTCCCCCTTTAGGAAAAACCCATATGGTCATCGAAGGGAAAACAATAAAGGAAAACTTAAGAGGAGTGGAAGAAAGTAAATGTGTAGATCACTTTCTTAAAGAAATTGAATAAGAGCATGGTATACAGGTTCGCCGCATGACTGTAATAGGGTGATGGTGCTAGCAGGTGGCGGAGGATGGAAGAACATTGAGTTCGGTAGCGAGAGCAACTGAACAGGAGATGACTGAGCTCAGCGATTTCACCTGGGTCATCAGGACATGCAGTGGAGTTGATGAGACGTAATCTTTGTAGATGCGCAGGGTAACATCCATGTCCAAGTCACAGTCTAATAATGGTGGCACTTTCTAGGTTGGCGACCAGTATAGTTTTGATAGTTTTGCTACCATTCTCAAGTTCTTGATCCAACTAGTACTACCAACTCACATAATTTATTATTGAAATTTGCTACAAAGTCTCCAACTTCTTCTTAAGCTGCCCTCTTATACCACTGCGTGTTGTCAGTATATTCTTGTTCCTCTTAACCCTTATGTCCAGCAGTGGGTTGAGGAATGGAATCTCTGGATCAGTGAGAGAGAATCCAGGATGGGTGATCAGCTTCATGCCTGGTGTGAGAGTGAAGTAAGTGAATGATAGTATGAGGTACGTCCAGAAAGTAAGTTCTGTTTGGTAATAAAATTAAATTGTGTACAGATACAGAAAAGTTATTTATTGCACAAAATTCTACACCTCTTAAACTACTTTTCCACATAACTGCCGAAATTTTGCAGGCATTTGTCATAGCGAGGTACAAGTTTTTGTATACCTTCTTCATAGAAGTTTGCCGCCTGTGTTCTTCAACCAGTTGGAAACATTTTCTTTCAGCTCTTCGTCATTATTGAAGTGCCGACTGCCAAGGAAAGATTTGAGATGCAAAATCAGATGAAAGTCGCTAGGAGCAAGGTCAGGGCTGTACAGAGGGTAGTCAAACACGTCCCAGCCAAATCCCTGTAGGATGTTTTTCGTCGCATTTGTAGTGTGTGGTCATGTGTTGTCGTGAAGAAACACAACACCTTTTGACAGCATTCCTCGGTGCATACTCTGTATTGGTTTCACTTTCCTAGCATTCAGAAAATGAATCACAGATCTAATTTCACAAGCGGCAAGATTTTCAATCAACACCGACATTGTAAACAAGCACAACAAAGCGTACGTGGCTGACAGCGATCTCACAATGGCGCACGTTTCTTCTCCTTGATACAGAGCGTCTACCACGCATGTGCGGAACTGTGATTGCAGCACTGTAGTGGACATAAATTGAAACAGAACTTACTTTCTGGATGCCCCTTGTATAAGGGTGAGATGAAATGATAGGAAAGATGGAGCAATTGGTGGAATGATGGCGGAGAAACCAGAGGACCCAGAGAAAAGCTGCCCCAGTGCCGTGTTGTCAACCACAAATTTCACTTTGAGGTCAACTGGGATCAAACATGGACCATCTTGGTGAGAGCCACTCAGCCACTGCATGGCCCTGTCTCCAACTTTTGCACTAATATTTGTGTTGGTTTGGTTTATCAAACTTGACATATAATATACCAAGTATCTCTTGAATGATGTGACTGGCCATTTGCTGTTCCCATGGCACTAATACAAGAATCCATCTGCGCAGTAGCAGCAGATATGCCTGCCATTTTTCCCCTAGATATTGCTAACAATACAAATATGTTGTGCTTAATTTTATTATAAATGCTACTTGCAACATGCCTTAATGTATCTCTATAGACCTGCCAAATGTTGAACAGATTATTGAACATTCAACAAATTTCTGCTTCCAGAGGAATAGAAAATGCATGCTGAACAGTGTGTTCTGCTTCATGGGGGGGTTGAGGGGGGGGGTTTGTTGTATAAAAGAGCAATTTTTCAATATGTAACGCTTGGTCCAAAAGTAATAACAAAAAAGTCCATGCTCTTACATTTATGCTATGTTTTGAATAACATTTTGACACCACCTATACCAGTTGTAGTACCAATTACATTATTACAATAAAATATAACTATTTGCTGGCAAATAATATTTTATTATAATATTTGTATTGCTTCACTGTTGTTAGCTTCTGTTTATACATATTAATCAATTACGTTTTTAATGAGTATTTGTTTCCTATGGAATTATGTTGTATCAACTATTTTCCTTTACTGCAGGAACTGAAGCTGCTAGAATAGTGTTGCTTTTTTTTATTATTATTTAAGCGTTTTATTCATATAGTGCATTGTGAATAGCATAGTAAAACTAGGACCATGTTGTGTACAGATTGCAAGAACTATTTCTTCAATTAGGCAATCTATTGGATTTATTAATATAATGCAGGATTATTATGTTTGTATCATTGTGTTTTGATCATGGAGAAAAGGTATATTTTGTTAAAATGTGAAGTTTTTGCTGTTGTTAAAACTGACGCTAATAAAGAAAGGTGCATTGGTGCCAATAAAGAACTGTAAGTAGTTGTGATGCTCGTTTTTTTAGGTTTGGTTAGGTCACACTTTTTTTAAGTAAGCATAGTTTTTGCCGCCTCAGTAGCGTAGATGGTAGTGTCTGCCTCAGGTTTAAGAGGTCCCGAGTTCGAATCTCGGTTAGGGTGAGTTACCTGGATAAGGTTTCTCCGGGGTTTTCCCTTATCGTGAAAGACGAATGTTGGGTAGCTCTAAGCTCCATGGACCCCGGACACATTTGAGAAGCATTTCACCCATTTCATTCATCATCCGATATGACTTAATGTTGGAGGACATAAATTACACAAAAAAGCATAGTTTTTGTTAGGCTAGGATATTTTTACAACCTTACATTTGATTTAGAGGAGGTTAAGTTATAGTTTAAATTTTTTTTTATTTTATTTTATAAACGTAATCGTATGTTTGATTCCCAGAAGGTCAAGTCAGGTTAGGTAGTCCAGACAAGGCTTCAGTTTTTATATACAGTTAGGCTTTTAATTCACGCTGTTTTCCCTACATTTCCAACTTATGTCATCTAATCACACACATTCTTTCTGTTATAATTGTGTGGTTTGCTAAAAGTCCACTTGTTTTTGTTTTCCACGGTTGGTAACATTACACATGAAATGTTACTGTCATCTGCAGTGACAATATGTCCTGGGTGATGCATATGTAAACTTTACCAATAAAAGTTATCTTTAAGCTTTCTCCACAGATAAAAATTACATAGATTTAGAATTTGAATAGCAAGCGAGGCATAAAAAATTATATTACATACCCTATGTCATATAAAGATGATGATAGTAGGCCCTTGGTCTCCCTAACTACCCTCTTCCATTCTACTCGGTCCTCTGTTTTTCTTCTCCAGCCTTTAACCCCCAGCTTTCTCAAGTCATCCAAGTCGCCATTACCAAATCTGTTTTCCGTCTCATTAGCCATTTTTTTTGCCAGTTTTTCTCCAGAGTATCTGAGTTAGTCCAAGGTTGTATTAAGGTATCCATAACAAAGTTCTTTTTACAAAGTAGGGGAGTTAACCGTATGCCCAACCCCCAACCTGGAGGACCAGGTCCCACATTTATGTCCCCTGGGACTGGGTGGCCCAGTTATACCCCCGAGCACCAGGTGACCATTTTAGTCACCTTTTATGACAGGCATGGTCTACCTTGGGGCTATTCTTTACACCCAGCCACTACATGGGTAATATATAAAGCTGTTTGGATTCTCCATGACATGGAGTCAATCATGCTAGGAAACAATACAAAAATATATAAAATGATGGCAAACAGCCCTTAACAATACTTATATTACATTTTTATAGTAGGAATTATTTACCATACAAAAATAACATATATAAAACAAAGATTAAAGAACACATAAGAAACATTACAAATGGTGAAACTGAAAAATCAGCAGTGGCTTTTCATTTTTTGAATACTAGACATGACATCAACTTGGAAACATCTTTAATAAAATATGCTAATCACGCCATAGACCTTTCTGTATGGGAAAAAGTCTTCATTAACAAATATCATCATAGAATCCTGAATTTTGAAACTTCACCACACCAGACATCTTTGACAAGTACATCATGCCATCTATCGACGATACGGAGAAAGAGGAAACCACTACAATTTGCACCAGTTGAGTACCAGCTGATGATAAGAGCAAAAGCTCTTGAAACATGTCCTGTGAAAAAACAGTGTGAGTGAAGTAGTGTGTCAATATCTTCTCGATTTACTTTTGTGCTAAGTTGTGCTTCACTGTCTATACGCTTCTTTCAATTTTATACTTTGTTACAAACATTCACTGTAACTAAAGAAATAATAGGAGCAGAGAACATTACAAAAAAAGCTACATGTTCTATGAGACATTAATACATATTAATTTTTAACCAGTTCAGCTAATCAAACCAGCTATAAATGAGTGACACTTTGTCAGGTATCAAAATATGCTTTCAGTAAATTTTCAGCAACTTTCCTTTTAAAACCTTTTATGTTCCTGCAGCTTTTCAGTTCCATTGGCAGTACATTATATAAGTTGATAATGTGTGAGGTTAAGCTGTTCAGGCCATAAGTACTGTACACCCATGACAAGAAGGCTAGAGGGGTATGAAGGGCAGAGGAGCTTGAACTGTTGATATGCTCCGGTAGCAGATCTGTTTACTAGGAAATGAGTGTATGAGAGTGCATATAAGTCACCCATGCTACCAGATCTATTGTTTGTTGCAACGATAGGTATTATGTATAGGTGAGCTATGTGACAACACACGTGTCTTTTAAACGAACCTAGCATTCTTGTCATTTTCGGAAGGCGACCTATAAACAGAGGAGACAGCAAAAGTGATTACGTTGCACATTTCTCTAGCTTACCTTCTTGTCCTGGACAATTAGTAGAAGTAGAAACATAGAGTCAGACTAAAAAATTCAATGCCATAGCCGGGACTTGAACCATGGATCTTCTGGTTTCCGTCCAGCCGCTCTACCATTGAGCTACTATGGCCAACGTGCTGATATGACATTAAATTCTCCAACTGACCTGTATTTTCCCGGTAAACCACTTAGGAGTTCTCATAAACAAATGAGACAACTACCTTAATGGCGACTTACAACATGTAAGTACTTTAAGGCCCGGGCTTTATAGTTAAGCACTATTAGGTCAATTAGAGCGGCTGGACAGATACCAGAAGATCTGTGGTTCAAATCCTGGCTACGGCATTGAATTTTTCAGTCTGGCTCTACCCTTTCACAACATACAGTTACTCCAAAAAGTATTCGTCTAATGCATGAGTTTATGTTTAAGGATGTATGGATAGTGGAAAATCATAAGAATAAGGTACAACAGGGACACTGTCTTATTTACTGATTAGTGAAAAAGAGAACACAATAAAGAAACACACAGTATCTATTTACATAATTATAGTTAAACATTCAAAAGGAAAGATGCAATATAGAATGCAAAATGAGTATTCGTCTGCATACTGAAAATGGTGTAGAATGTTACAGTTAGTACTTAGTAGGTCCTCCATTCCTCTTTATAATCTCCTGCACTCTCCTTGGCATGGATTTTACCAAAGATTGTGTTGTTTCCACTGTAATTTTATGCCATTCCTTTAGTAGAGCATTCTTTAGATCCTTTATATTAGATATCTGATGACTCCTAATATTTTTGTCCAGTATACTCCACAAATTCTCTATTGGATTCATGTCTGGGGATTTCGGTGATGTCGACATACATCGTGGAGTATTATACAACAACCATAGCCTTGTATCTAGAGCTGTGTGTTTTGGATCATTATCTTGTATGAAAATATAATCCTCACAAAGACCCATATTATTCATACTTCTGGACAGATGTGTTTTTAGGATGTTTATATAAACCGTATGGTTCATAATTCCATCAATAAAACACAAATCTCCCACACAATTTGCACTCATACAGCCCCAGACAGGTGCTGAACCGCATCCAAGTTTGACTGAAGTTGTATTTTTCTCCTCAAGCTCACAATTCTTTTTTCTCCACAGTTACTCGCCCTTTTGACTTAAAGAGCTCAAATTGACTTATCGTCAGTAAATGCAACCTTCTTCCAGAAATCATACCCATCATATTTATGTTCTTTTGCAAAACAACTCGCTTCTTTCTGTTGATTTTACTGCTGTATGGTTTTCTACGGGCTGTTCGGCATCCATACTCAGCCTCATAAAGCATGTTCCTTACACAGTTTGTTCTGAAACGGACTTTCCTGTGTGTCTGAACTGGAATAGCAAGTTTTGGAACACTTAGTTTACGACTTTTCTTGACTTCTCTAAGTAACTGTCGTTTCTCCATCTCGGATAGAACTGCAGGACAATGGTTTCTTGATTGATTTTCCTAAGTTTTGTTCTGAACAAACCTGCATATAATAATCTTCACTGTACTCATAGATCTTCCAATGGTTTCTCCAATTTCTTGAAAAGATTTTTCATTTTAAATAACCTGATGGAAATTTCTCCCCCTTCTTTTGTAGTTTCACAACATTTTCGACCCATATTACTTAGCCGTCAACGGCTTTGAAAACAGAGATGAAACTGTCAACAACAGTGGATGAAATACAACTACATAAGAAAAGGGAAGGGGTGTGTGTCAGCGAGGCACCATACCTAGGATCTTGTTTACTAGACGAATACTTGTTTGACATCAAATGGGACATGATTTTAGATGTGTTGTAGTGTAGATGTGTTCACTAATTAAGCAATATATGAACTAAATTGTGTTTTGTTTTTAAATCTAGATATCAACCGATGTAAGGAAATAGTTATTTTTCGTTTCTTATCTATATTTATCTGACTGCTTGTTATATTCTATGTGCTATGATAAGACGAATATTTTTTGGAGTATCTGTATATTTTGTTTTACAGAGATTTAATGTTAACTTAATTAAACCAGTTATTCAGGTCTTGCTGTATATCATATAACAGTTGGTGCTCAGAGTTATCTATATATAACAAACATACATCATCAGCGAACACAGTTATTTTACCTTTCAGTCTTAAACATCCCATGTCATTTATAAAAATTAGGAATAATATAGAACCTAATACAGAACCTTGTGGAACACCATGATGATTTGTTGATAGAACTGGAAATGTTGCTTATATTTACAAATTGTTTCCTATTACTGAGATAATTCTGAAACCAGTTGAGAGGAAGTCCTCTTACATCATGCAGTAGTGGAAACTATAAGACAAAATTATTATTGAGATCTGGTAGCTGGTATCAGGAAGTCTTGTTTGCATTTAGCTTTATTTTTAATTGTTATTTAATCATTTTAATCTGCAAAGAAATGTATGCTGTTGGATTGGGAACAACTCTCTTAACATGCACATTGTTAAAAATCATATGTACAAAAATGTACATTGTTGTTTAATTATTGACAAATCTTTGTTAATGAATTGTAGAATATGTATATGATACATGCCTTTTGTATGATAAGAAATAAGGTCTTATGTTTCTGTATATCTTCTTGCATAAAATACACAAATATAAACCAGTATTCCTTGTTTAGTACAAAATTGAATCGAGAATATATTGACACATTGCTTCACTCACACTGCCTACAAGTCTGAGAAGCATTCAAATCTCGATAGTGTTATTTTCATTCTGTCAACCAAGATGAAGGACCAACGAACCAACTTGTTTTCATCGTTCAGTACTGTATCTGAAGGTATGAAAAAAGACATCAAACTTTTTCTAAAGCTGAATCAAAAGAAAAGAAATACTTTTGCGGACATACGTTTTCTAAAAAAATGTTTGAAATTCAATATAACACCCATTTTCGTAAAAAGAGTGTGAGTGAAGCAATGTGTCAATATATTCTCGATTCAATTTTGTACTAATTTGTGCTTCACTGTCCCTACGCTTCTTTCAAGTTTATACTTTGATTCCTTGTTTACTTTCTTGTGAAATCCTATGAGGGCGAGTCAAATGAAAACCTTAAATATTTTTTAAGATATTATTTATGGTGCAGAAGTGGTACAAAGCTGTATTACTTTTCAACATAATCTCCCCCACGCTCAATGCAAGTCATCTAGTGCATAAATGCCTTCAGAAAAAAATTCTTTGGGTAGTCCGCGCAACCACTCATGCACCACATGGCTTACCTCTTCATTGGAACGGAACTTCTTTCCTCTCATTGTGTCTCTGAGTGGTCCAAACATATGGAAATCACTTGGGGCAAGGTCTGGTGAGTATGGTGGATGAGAAAGACACTCAAAATGCAGGTCTGTGATTGTTGCAACTGTTGTACGGGCAGTGTGAGGCCTTGCATTTTCATGTTACAAAAGGACACCTGCTGACAGTAGTTCATGTCACTTTGATTTGATTGCAGGCCGCAGATATTTTAGGAGATCTGTGTATGATGCACTGGTGACAGTGGTCCCTCTAGACATGTAATGCTCCAAAATGATGCTTTTTAGGTCCCAAAAGAGAGTCAG
The DNA here is from genome assembly GCA_030765055.1 of Mantis religiosa. Lineage (NCBI taxonomy): Eukaryota > Metazoa > Arthropoda > Insecta > Mantodea > Mantidae > Mantis > Mantis religiosa. The sequence goes on from CM060948.1 coordinate 231,058,404, forward strand.
CATAACCTTCCCTGCTGATGGTTCTGTTCGAAACTACTTTGGTTTTGGTGATGACGGATGGCGCCATTCCTTGCTCGCTCTCTTTGTTTCTGGTTGGTGGAATTGAACCCAGGTTTTGTCCCAGTAACGATTCTTGCAAGGAAGCCATCACCTTCTCGTTAAAGCGCTGAAGAAGTTCTTCCCAAGCATCAACACATTCTCTCATTTCAGGAGTCAGCTGCCGTGGCACCCATCTTGCAGACACTTTGTGAAACTGGAGCACATCATGCATAATGTGGTATGCTGACCCATGACTAATCTGTAAACCTGCTGCAATGTCATTCAGTGTCACTCGGCAGTTTTCCTTCACTATGGCTTCAACTGCTGCAATGTTTCGTGGAGTCACAACTCGTTTTGCCTGACCTGGACGAGGAGCATCTACCACTGAAGCCACAACATTTGCGAACTTTCTACTCCATTCATAGACTTCCTGCTGTGACAGGTTTCACACCTTCACTACGCAAAAACCAAATAACAGAACGCTGTTCTTCCCTGGTGCAAGTTGCAAGTGGAGCACCCATCTTTATACTGATACTGCGACGGTATGTGTGCATCTGCTCTTGTTGCCACCTAAAGGCCATTCTGCATGCTATTTGTAGTACGCTTACCAACTTACAGGATAACGGCGCGAAATTTCAATTTGTTATTACAAATTTAAGGTTTTTGACTCACCCTCATATGTGTCTTAAATCAGCCAGCATCATTATAATTGTATTGGGTTTTATTTCTCCACAGTAGCTAAATATTACAAGAATCATCTAATTATACAAAAGAAAGATACATAGAAAAAAAGGATGAACATAAAGCTGGGACATACATAACGACACTATTTTATAGAGTGCAAATACATTTACTCTTTTATAATCTAAAACATAGAAAGCATGTTGTAAGAGAAATGAAATGGCTTTTACTTTTTCTATTTCATTTGTTATCCACTTTATTTGAGGGTATAAATGATTTCACATATTATTAGTGTTGTTTTTTGTGCATCTGTGATTTAGAGTACCTCTTAAAACCATTATGAAACAGTAGTGTTTTATCCTAGTATTATAGCTATTTTCGTTTTATTATGTTTTTTTATCTAACAGTAAATTTAATACATTTCTAACCAAGTGGGATGGCCCAGGTGATTTTGCCTTTGGTCTGCATTTGGGAGGCCTGGGTTTGATTCCCGTGGCCAACCTACCTGATCCATGGGCTTTCTGGGGTGTTTTCCTGGGTTGTCAGGTAAATATTGGGTAGGTTAATTACATCCTCCAAATTTTCTGTCCCTCCATTTCGTCTCCATTATCATTTCATATCATCTTTCATCTGGTGATCTCTTTCAGAGTGGAAGTGTCGGTGGGTGTCTCAGCAGTGTATGGCAGTATGATATGCTCTGAGTGAACCACTTCCTCCTCCAAAAGGATGTTTACCGGTCTCTGAAGCCAGGTCTTGTGGTGGGACTGTTTCTTAACTACAATAGGGTGGGATGTCCATTGTCCTGGCCTGCTGGAGAAGTTTCCAAGTAAAATGTGGGGACCCTGTCTTCTGTTCTGTTGTGACTCCTTGGTATGCTGCCCATTGTTTCCTCTTGTCTCATCATCCTCTCTGGGGATGCCCTATGTTTCCTCTCGCCTCATCTTCCTCTCTGAGAATGCCCTATGTTTCCTCTCGCCTCATCTTCCTCTCCAAGAATGCCCTATGTTTCCTCTCGCTTCATCTTTCTCTCCGAGAATGCCCTATGTTTCCTCTCGCCTCATCTTTCTCTCTGAGAATGCCCTATGTTTCCTCTTGTCTCATCATCCTCTCCCGGGATGCCCTATGTTTCCTCTAGCCTAATCTTCCTCTCCGGGGATGCCCTATGTTTGCTCTCGCCTCATCTTCCTCTCCGGGGATGCCCTATGTTTCCTCTCTTCTCATCTTCCTCTCCGAGAATGCGCTATGTTTCCTCTCACCTCATCTTCCTCTCTGAGAATGCCCTATGTTTCCTCTCGCCTCATCTTCCTCTCCGGGGATGCCCCATGTTTCCTCTCGCCTCATCTTCCTCTCCGGGGATGCCCCATGTTTCCTCTCGCCTCATCTTCCTCTCCGGGGATGCCCCATGTTTCCTCTCACCTCATCTTCCTCTCTGGGAATGCCCTATGTTTCCTCTCGCCTCATCTTCCTCTCCAGGAATGCCCTATGTTTCCTCTCGCCTCATCATCCTCTCCAGGGATGCCCCATGTTTTCTCTCACCTCATCTTCCTCTCCAGGGATGCGCTATGTTTCCTCTTGCCTCATCATCCTCTCCGGGGATGCCCCATGTTTTCTCTCACCTCATCTTCCTCTCCGAGAATGCCCTTTGTTTCCTCTCGCCTTATCATCCTCTCCGGGGATGCACCATATTTCCTCTCACCTCATCTTCCTCTCCGAGGATGCCCCATGTTTCCTCTCACCTCATCTTCCTCTCCGGGGATGCCCTATGTTTCCTCTCACCTCATCTTCCTCTCCGGGGATGCCCTATGTTTCCTCTCACCTCATCTTCTCCGGGGATGCCCCATGTTTCCTCTCACCTCATCTTCCTCTCCGGGGATGCCCCATGTTTCCTCTCACCTCATCTTCTTCTCCGGGGATGCCCTATGTTTCCTCTCGCCTCATCTTCCTCTTCTCCGGGGATGCTGTACTTGGGGGCAAAGGTACAATAGACCAAGTTTGGACCTTCGTGTCGAGTCCCCTCCAAAATAATCCATTTACAGTTCCAATACAGTGCTGTCCTCTGCCTGGCTTGTGGACATGATGCTCATAGTCAGATTGAATTATTTATTATATGCATTACCAGAAGTATCTTTTTGCTGCTCTTTAGAGTAACTTAATATCTTCCTTTACAATTGACTTTTTTTTTTTTTACTCTAACCCATTGAAAATTCTGTACCATCACTTAGAGTGGATAAGTGTATAGAGCAAGATGACTCTGTGGTAACATGAGGTTCTCACTAGGAGATCTGCAGTTAAAACCCTACTGGGACCATTCCCTCTGGGTCTTTTTTCCAAGTTTTCCTCAGGCATAACTGGCAAAAATAAAATTTAATTGTATTGTTTTGCAGCAGGACAAGATTTTGTTATAAATTTGTATTTAATCAGGTAAAGGAGCTAAGTGTTCAAACAAATTAATTTGAAGTACTTGTTATGCTTAGTTATGAAATATACAACTAAATCTAGTGTGCCTGGAAACTTTTCAGGGGTAGTGCATATGTGACATGATTTCTTCTCCTTCAATAAAATTTGCAACTTGCTTCAAATATTATGGCCACCACTGCGGCAACTAACAGAACCCAAAACTCTTGTTTCCCCAGCACATCAACTCTGCAATTGCCCTTACATACCATCCAACCACCCAGCTGGAACTTGAACATTAGGCTTAAAGAGCATTTTAGGAACATCAGGAACAAAGAAATAGATAAATGGCAGTAGCGTACCATTTTTGGAAAGAGAATCATGATATAGAACGAGAAATCCACTTATTAAAGTGTCCAAGGTCCAGTTGCACTAGCCACGTGGGAAAAAATCTTCATAAAGAAATATGAAAGAAAATTGTTTAATTTCAACACTACCTTTGAAGAAAACCCAAACTTCAAGTACATCAAGATACCGACAACAGCTGATGATGTTAGGAAGATCCTAACGAAATGTGTTCTAGGTAAATACTAGCAATAAGTGGAGCATTGAGTACAAGTTTGACTCAAAATTATATTAATTTTGTGCTTCATCGTATCATAGTCCTTATACATTGGAAAGCCCTTTGTGCTTGTTGTAGCATAAAGCTAATTTCATAGTAACATTTATCATAGAATGAACTTCAAACACCATTTACATAAAAGGATATGTTACACGTAATACTGCAACATGAAACAGTTGTTATGTCAAGTGCCAGAGCAATGTTGGATTTATTCATTTATGATTCATATTGATATCTTTAAAATGATGAGAGTTTTGTTTTGAATTAATGAGTTATAGGTGGCCATGACTGTATAGAGTAGGTCACAGACAGTAAAGATGAATGTTAATGTTCAATCTAAATACATGTTGACACGTTGGCCAGAGTAGCTCAATGGCTTAGAGTGGCTGGACGGAGACCAGAAGATTCGTCGTTCAGAACCCGCCTATGGCATTGAATTTTTCAGTTTGGCTCTACCCTTTCATAGTGCGTCCTACACACGGCTAGTGTGAAAGAACAATTAATTTCCATTTTTCAAATTTATTTATATGATATAGAAGATTTTGTAAGCTCTGAAGGATTGCCGAAATTGCTCCTTCAAAATTTGTAGAATTTAAACTTAATCTTTTGTAGAAAGAGAAGAGTGGGCATATAGTACCATCATCAGTACCGTCATTGTTTGATAAGCTGGAACTGTCAGCGTAAACATTTAGTCATTCATTGGCAGGATGTTATTTCTAGTGTCATTTATTTCAAGACACATGAACAGGTTTCAGATTTTGTTACTTCTACGGCTAAAAACATGATCTACACTATCCAAAAACTTGGTAAACTTGTAGTGGATGGATGGATGGATCCCTTCTCACTGCGGTATACAAGGGCTGATATCCTAGCCAAAAAGGGGTGCCCAATTAAGCAACGAGAATCAATAAAAACAATTATTAAAAGAAAAATAAGTGATAGCTTCACTTCTAAACTACCTAATTGAGAAAATTGGAAACAGAAAAATATATTATTAGATAATCCTTCTACAATACTGGATTTACCACAAAAATCTGCAGTTGCTAGTATGAGATTTACTGCCTAGGAGAACACCTATAATAATATTGGTAATACCATCAGTAAAAATTTATTCATTCTGAAATACTTAATAAAATTATACTCCGTCTGCAGCTAAAGTTATTTATTATTCTCTAATCTACTCTTACCTTTCATATGTAATGTACTTTTAAGTTTGTATGCAGACGATGCCACACTGGGTTTAAGTAACAGTAACTTACTAGATCTAGAAATCGATGCAAATTTGTTCTCCAATATCGTGGCACAGTATTTTAATGATATCAGGCTGTGTACTAATGCACAAAAAAACAAATTAATTCTATTTGATTTTAAGAGACGTCCTTTCGAACCTCAGCTTAATATAGGCAATAGTCTAGTCCAGTGTGTAAAAAGTGTAAATATTTTAGGTTTAATCCTTGATGACAAATTAACTTGGAACAACCACATTGAAAAACTAGAAAGTAAATTAAGTTCAGGACTTTTTGTGTTGCGATATTTAGCCAAATTTCTCTCAGTAGATACTAGTTAGTATATTCACACATTTCTTATGGCATCGAGTTGTGGGGACACACTTCCAAATTACACTTTAACAGAATTTTTCTCCTACAGAAAAGAGCTATCAGATAGCTGGCAAAAATAACACGTACGAGTTCATGCAGGTCGTATTTTAAACAATTAAACATACTTACTCTTCCCTGCATACTTATTCTGCGAACAATACTTTTTGTACATAACAGGAATATAACCTCCACAAATTCCGATGTCCACACATATGAAACAAGGCGAAAGAATAACTATACAGTTAAAAGGTCACAGGCTAAAACTTTTTGAACATAAGCCCCAATACTTTGGTCCAAAACTACTTAATGCAGACCAGCAGAAGAGACGAGTCGTCCAGGTTTACCTGGACGGAGTGTATGCTGCCCAGCACCTAGCCGCTTCTAGCGTCTTTATCTGGGCAGTATAGAAGAGTCATTAGTGTCGCAGGCGATTGTTGGGCAGTGGACATATCTAGCCTTGGTGTGCGCCGTCGCCCCGTGTAGGGGGAATGCGCCAATGCTGGCTGCGCTCTTCCGCCTGCCTGGGAGGCATCTGAGCACAGTCCGCCAAACAGGCTAGAGGCAAAGGATCCGTGTTACCGTATAAAGTTTACCTAGCCCATTACTGGGCTTAGGAAGTTGGAGTCAGGGGAATCTGGCCCTGTTCAGTGTTAGGTACCCAAGGCATCTTTGGGTAGCCGGTAGCTTGGTCGCCGGCGAGGAACCCTATGGTCGTAATGGCCTAGGGTATTCACCAGTATGTTGGGGTGGGAGTCCAGCTTATCGTAGATGGTGCGGGATCTTTCCCGCACCACGTCAACGATATACGGGACCCCAGAGTGAGTGTGTAGGATGTGGGACGGAAATCTCCGCCCGGTATCGTAGATCATGCGCAATCCCCTGTTCTGGACGTACTGGAGTCTGCGAATATTGGTGGGAGCCGCTGATCCCCAGACTTCGCAGCCATACAGAATCAGGGGCGGTATGATCGCCCAATATAGGCGTAGTTTGAGGTGAGTAGGCATGGTGGACTTAAAAATGGAGTATAGCTGTGTTAATGCTGCATGCCCTTATCCGGCTTTGACCCGGATATGAGGTGCGTAGGTGAGTCCGCGATCCAGGTGGACGCCAAGGTATTTGGCAGTGGGAACCCAAGGGATTTGCCTCTGCCTCAGGGACCAGTCTGGTCGCCTAGCTCGGACCTTAGCCAGGAGAAGTGCAGAGCTCTTCTCGGGGCTAATGGCCATTTTCCACATCTCACTCCAACGGCCAATGGCTCGGAGTTGGCGCTGCAGCGGAGGATGACAATATCGTAGGTTTTTGTTACGTACCATTATGAGGACGTCGTCAGCATATTGGCACGTAACAGTCTGTGGTTCCAAGGGTAAGTCAGACATGTAGGCCGCAAAAAGTATCGGGGACAGTACACTGCCCTCCGGGACTCCCGCGGCTATTGGTTTGATAGATGACATCCTTCCTTCCACTCTCACCCTGAAAGTGCGGTTTCTGAGGAAACTACTAATCAGGGCCAGATAGGGAGGAGGTAGGTTGGCCTCCCTGAGTTTGTACAGTAGGCCTTGGTGCCAGGTTGTGGCAAAGGCTTTCTCTACGTCTAGCAGCACCGCGACTGTCTTGAGGTTTTCCTGGAAACCCAGGGCTGTTCTCTCGGCCAGGCGCAGTAGCTGTAGGGTCGTAGAGTGTCCATGACGAAAACCAAACTGGTGATCGGATAGGAGCTGCCTTTCCTCGAAGAGAGGGGTCAGGCGGGATAGGAGCAACCGCTCAAATAGTTTTGAGACGGTTGGGAGAAGACTTATGGATCAGTAGCTAGACGGAAAGACCGGATCCTTGCCAGACTTCAGGATGCACACCACTCTCGCCTCTTTCCAGCAAGCCGGGAAGTGGCGGAGGTGAAGGCACGCATTGAAGATCCGCGTCAAGTGGATAACGGCCCTCTTGGGAAGGTGCTGGAGCATGAGTGCGCTAACACCGTCATGTCCAGGGGATTTGTTAGGTTTCATTTTTCGGATTTCAGCAGTCACCGCCTTTGGGGTGACTATTGGGATATGGATCGCCTCATGGCGCCGCTGTGGCTCTTCATAGAGGTCTTCCACAGCAGCCTCCACGAGGTCAGTGAAGTCTTCGTCCTGGGGGTCCTCCCTCGGCTCAAATTGACTTTCCAAATGATCCGCGAAAGCTGTGGCCTTATCTTGGGGCTCGTAAGCGAGTCTCCCGCGAGTGCCATGCAGCGGATGCTGGTACAGAGTTTTGTCCCTCCTGAGGGACTTGATGATCTTCCAGGGGTGCTTTTCCTGGAGGTCGACGTTTCGGAATGTGTTCTCCCAGGCCACCTTACGGTGGGCACGGAGCAGCCGCCTTGCCAGGGATTTGAACCGCTGGTAAACTGCTCCTATCCTGGGATGACGGAAACGCTGCCATAGCTTCCGAACAGCTGCCTTGGCTTTTAGCAGCTGCCGGATCTCGTTAGTGATGGACAGAGGGTTATGTGTGTTGGTGGGTATACGGTGAGTGTGTGTACTCACCGCTAGGCGGACCTGCTGGGAAAAGCTCATCGCCGCAGCCTCCAGCGCCTCGACGTCGTCGATGCGTGGACGAGGGTCGATGGTTTGGTTGAGTTTGAGGATGGCTGCATCCCAGTCTACCTCTAGCTCCCAGCCTGAGTTTAACAGAGCTGGCATGGTGACGTCGGAATCGACCGTGACAGGGTCATGGTCTGAGTCCAATTCATTCACCGCCGTGAGGTCTAGATGAAATGGAAAGTTCTTGGTGATCATGATGTCGATGATATCCGGCCTGCCACGAGCCGGATGGAAAGTTGGACCTCTCGGCCCGTGCGCGGCGAGATTTGGGTCTCCGCTTATGAGGCGGTAGAGCCCTCGTCCCCTCTGGTTGCTTGTGCGGCTGTGCCAGAGCCCGTGTTTCGCGTTGAGGTCTCCTGCAATGCAAACCACTGGGTGTAGGTTGAAAAGGGTAGTGTAGTCAGCTTCAAAGAACTGGTTACCAGGTGGGTCATATGCCGCTACCAGCAGGGTGTCCTGTCTGCCGACTGAGAGCCGAATGGCGCAGGCCTCCACGTGCTGCAGGGCAGGGAGAGGAACAGGTGTGTGCGTGATGATGTTTCTCACGAGTATAGCTGTACCGCCACCCCGCCGACCGTTTCGATCAGTGCGGTGGGTGACGTAACTTGGCAGCGAGAAGTCTATACCAGCGTTCAGGTGCGTCTCGCAGATCATGAGGATGTCAATCCCGTAGGACTGTACAAACTCCAACATTCCAGGACGCTGATCCCGTACACCGTTTGCGTTCCAAAACGCAGCTCGTAATGGCCTCCTGACAAGTCGGGGGGCCATTACTCATCGGCGCACGGGAAAAGTTCCTCGAGTGTTTGGAGGAGGATAGTATGCTTTTCGAGGAAGTCAAGCCTCGGGTCTTCCATCTTCTCCTTGCAATCCCTAAGGATGGGGAGAACTCTCAGGATGAGGTCGCCGAACCACAGGGAAAGCTCCCTGAATTCGTTGACATCCTTCGCAGAGATGGTCCCCCCGAAGGATGCAAGCGCCGCTGCATGTGCCCTCGCAGATGCATGCGCCCTGTTTGGAGCAGGTTCTGCTGCTGGTGCCGGCGCTGGCGCTGCGGCCGGGCCGGTTGACTCAGTTGGAGCCACCTCCCTGGTGGGAGGGGCTGCGGCCTGTGTGGCAGGCTTGGCTGTCCGATGCGCCTTGCGGCCCTTTCTCGGACGCTGTGGGCGTGGTGCCTCCTGTGGAGGTTTTGGTATAGTGGGCTGAGGAGCTGCTTGCTCTGCCACTTGCAGAGTGCGCTCTGCCCTACCGAGAGCCGTCGCGAATGACACCCCGGGACGGACAGTTGCCAATCCCGCATTGCCTCCGCGGCGGTTCTCTATGATCCTTTGCCGCGTCGCACAGCCCTTGTAGGTGCTGACATGGTCCTGGCGGCAATTCGCACATTTCTTCTCCTCAGGCGCCTTCTCGCAATTCTTCAGGAGGTGGGGACCCGCACACCGCAGACATGCGAGCTTACGCACAGGCCCACCCTGTCCGTGAAAGCGTTCAACCTTCACTACAGTGTGAAACAGCACCCGAACAGCGTCGATGGGCTGAACCGCCTCTCCAGGAACCTTGTCCATTACAACAAGGAAGAGAGGCACGCACACAGAACCTTCCTCTGTGTGTACAATCTTCTTCAGCTGGGCAACAGCTGAGGCCTTGATGCCGTGCTCCTGCTCCAGAGCGAGTTTTACCTCCTCTGGCGGGCACTCGGAATCTAGTCCCCGCAGAACCCGTCTTTCGACGTTGGGCTTCTGGGGGGAGTAATAGTAAAACTGTATTTCACAGTCTCGCAGAACCTGCTTCGCAGCCTCAAAATCCTCGGGACTGCTGGTGGAAATGAAGACCTTGCGAGGCTTCCTCTTGGCCTCGAAGGGATGCTTCAGCGTGGCTGCGAGCTTTCGCATGACACCCACGTGATTTTTAAAGCTATCCGCTACGATAGGCGGAAGCTTGGACCCCCTCTTGTTTAGGGGTTGGGGCGCCTGTGCAGGTTGGCCATGTGGCTTAGGGCCAGAGTTACTCCGCCGTCGCCCTTGGACGACGGTGAAACCCCCCTGGTCGGCGGTGTCATCCTCTGACTCTGAGTCGGGCAGAGGGGGATAATCGGTCACAGGGACTGGTGCCTCTTGGACCGGAGCAAGGCCCTGAGGAGGTGCCGAAGCTTTCCCCCTCGTGGACCTTGTCTTTGTAGCTGTAGGTGCCACGGGATCGGGTAAAACTACTTAATAAGCTTCCGGAAAGCCTAAAAAATACTGTATCAGCTGCTAAGTTTAAATCTAAACTGACCAAATTGTTTGAAAGTAAGGAGTCGGTAATTCAAACACAAACATCACTTAAATTATCCTTACTTGGACAGTTTCGGAGAACAGTTTGTCCCCATCGTCAGCAGTTATCCAACTATTTTTTTTATTTTTGGATCTGTGGTTTCCTGAAGTGAGCTGGTTGTCTGTGGTGGCATCTGTTGACTGTGAGGTGAACTTCCAAAGAGAGTTTTCAGGCGGCAATTCAAAATTTAAAGTATACTGTTTGTTTTTTTATAATTAGCAACTTTTCCCAAACATCGAGTTCGGCTGCATTACTGGCTGGCTTTAATAGTTTTATATCTGGTACAATTTCATACAATTTCACGATTGGTACCAAATATAAAACTATTAAAGCCAGCCAGTAATGCAGCCGAACTCGATGTATGGGAAAAGTTGATGATTATAAAAAACAAACAGTATACTTTAAATTTCGAATTGCCACCTGAAAACTCTGGGATTTCATCTCACACGCAACAGATACCACCACAGACAATCAGCTCACTTCAGGAAACCACGGATCAAACCGGTCGGATAACTGCTGACGATGGGAACAAACCGTTCTCCGAAACATGTCCAAGTAAGGATAATTTAAGTGATGTTTGTGTTTGAATTACTGATTCATTACTTTCAATGTTAAATACATCACTGTTTCTAACCTTTTGCTTCAAATAATGAAAGAAAATTGTTGTTAAGCAGAGCCTACTACAGTATAGATGAATATTTTGATGACAACTTCGATGATTTTGAATAATTATATTTGTGTGTGTGTGGGTGTGTGTGTGATAGAGAGATAGAGAGAGAGAAGGACTTTTTTTTGTGACATTTCTAATCGTTTAGTTTTAAGAGAGAGAATGTATTACAAATGACATGGCTTAATTGTGTTCAAACACTGTATTAAGTTGTAATAAATATGAAATATGGGATTGAACTATGGGGTAACACGACTATGGTCAATACATAAAAATATGAAGCTACTAACAGTGAAGCAAACAAATATATACAAATATAATAATTTGTAACTTAAAACTTCACTTATCTGTATAATTTTGTTTGAGGTTCCGGCTAACGATGTGGAAGAATTTTCATGAAATCGCGATCCCCTACAATTTATAAGAAAAGTTTCAATGTTTCTTATATCATAAGTGGAGTTTTAGTTACAAATTATTATATTTGTATACGACTATGGTAAGTTTTAACAAAATCTTTGTATTACAGAAAAAGCTGTAAGATGCTTTAGGAATTTAAAACACAATGAAATTTAAAAAGCAGGTCTGGATCTCTTGTAATTGGCTCCCTCTCTCGGAAGATTCTTTACATAAGTTCAGTAGACCACTCACTGATGGCATATCAAAATTTAGAATATCTGGAATGTTTTTGATAATAATTTTTTTTCCCATGTTGTAAGTTCAAGTTTTTTTGACAATGGTTTTAGTAGAGTCAATATGAAAAATTCAATGACATGGTCGGGATTTGAACCACGGATCTCCTGGTTTCCATCTAGTTGCTCTAACCCATTTAGCTACCATGGCCAACGTGCCAACATGACATTAAATTCTCCATTTGACTCCATTTAAATTTAATGTCAGGATGGCATGTTGGCTATGATAGCTCAATGGGTTAGAGCGACTGGACGGAAACCAGTAGATCCATGGTTCAAATCCCGGCCATGGCATTGAATTTTTTGTCTCTAGCCTGTATACGGCTAGTGTGAAGAAATGATTAATTTCCATCAATTAACTAAAATAATAAGAGTTAAATGATGAAGCCTAGGACTCAAGTACTTACGATAGTAAGTTGCCACAAATGGTGTATCTCGAATGCGAGAGCCCCTAGTGGTTTACCAGGGAAATATACGAGTCAAATAGAGAATTTAATGGCAGGATGGCACGTTGGCCATGGTAGCTCAATGGGTAAGAATGACTGGATGGAAACCAGGAGATCCGTGGTTCAAATCCCGGCCATGGCATTGAATTTTTCATGTTGACTCTGTCAAAAACCTTAGCCTATATACGGCTAGTATGAAGAAATGATTAATTTCCATCAATTAATTAAAATAATGGTTTTAGTAGTTTGATCTCCTCTCCAATGTGGTGGTTATCATTCCAGAAATGAAAAGCAACTGCCAATTTTTCTGTTTGTTTATATTTTATAATCCTACGCTGTTCTATTGATCTAGTTTTTAAATTTCTCTTTGTCAAAATATAAAATTTGTCATCATCATCATTACTGTGTACGAGTTTATTAAAATTAGTTATGCTTTATTTATATTATATATAATAGTGTGGATAAATTTACTAATAGTTCAGCTAGCATTTTGTTTGTATTATACAATCTGAACAACTTATATGATTGTTCTTTTGTGTATTCAACATTATACTGACCTGAAAAAAGTAAATAAATAAAGAATTGGAATACTTACTTCTGCAAATTCCATGCTCTGCTGTCAAGATGCGCAAATGGATAGTCAACACTTAGAAAACTTGCAGCACGATCAAGATCTAACCTGTAAATATTGCAAGGAGGAGAATCACTTCACTGTTAACTCCACGGCATTAGATACAGGCACACTGCACACACATTTTTTGTGTCACCTATCTCTTACTGGTTATCAGGTATAGGAAAGTCATCCAGAATGAAAAGGACTTGAGAACATCCCCAGAAAATTCAAGATATATATTTGTCATGAAAATATATTACATAGTATTTGAAAAAAAACACACACACACACGCACGCACGCACGCACACACACCCACACACACCCCCACACACCCCCACCCACCCACCCACACCCACCCACACCCACCCACCCACACACACACACACACACACACACACACACACACACACACACACACACCTTATTCTAAAAGTCTAATGCACCTTTGTACAAACTAGAGTAGTAAACACAAATTCACAAAAAGAAAATTAGAGTACAGAATTTTACTTCTGTATTTCAATGATATGTTTTGTATATGGAACATTTATGCTAATCCCAAAATAAAAGTTCCCACCTCGGTAGCGTAGATGGTAGCATGTCTGCCTCACGTGCAAGAGGTCCTGAGTTCGAATCTCGGTCAGGGTGAGTTACCTGGATAAGGTTTTTTCCGGGGTTTTCCCTTATCCTGAAAGATGAATGTCGGGTAACTCTAAGCTCCATGGACCCCGAACACATTGAGCATCATTTCACCCATTTCATTCATCGTCCGATATGACTAAATGTTGAAGGATGTAAATTACAAAAAAGAAGAAAAAAAAAAGTAGACCAACTAATCATACAGCTTCAGCAATTGAGTTAAGAGCAATCCCAAATGCATTTTGAGCTGTTTGTTAAAAGTATTTCTGTCTATGGATAACTTCAGTCTTTTTGGTAATATATTGTAACGGGACGCTGGAACACCCTGTGAAAGCAGCTGGCAGCGGAAGGCAGGGGAGGTTCGGTTAGCCACACCTCCTCCTCGTTTGTCTTGTGGTGGTGACAGACTGTGGTCAGGGAAAAAACATGACTGTGTCGCCTGTTTTCTCTAGACCTGTTTCTCGAAATTACGTAATCTGGAACATTCTCCTGGTCACTAGAAACCGGCGATATTCCTATATAAAGAGAGTTACAGACAGACAGGGGGAGTTAGTTAGTCAGTTGTTGGTTTGGTCAGTCAGTCAGTTGGTTAGTGTGTGAGTGAGGACAGTTCTTGGTGTAAGAAGGCAGTGTTAGTCAGTGACGTGTTAATGAACGAAAGGGTTGTGCAACGGAAGACTGTACGAACTGTGTATGTGTATCGGAGTTTGTGTAATCGCGAGTACAAGTGAAGTTGTAACGGACGAACTGGTGAATTGTAATTGTTGCAGCACGTAATTCTGTGTAATTGGCAAGAGTTTAACTGTAAGTCGGTGGAAATAAAGAACATTTTTGAGTGGTGTAATTGGACTTTTCATTTCACGAACCCACAAAGTCACAATATTGAACTATTTTGATCCAGCATAAATAATATTTTTATTTCCACTTTTGTTTTTATTTCACTTTAAACACAAGCAGTGGTCTTTGTATTAAGCAATATGAACATGAACAGTAACGGATGATAAAATTATGTTTTTAAAACAAGTAAAAGGACTTAAAAACTTTGTATTTGTACTTATTTTCATCCTTCTATAACACAATACATGTTTGTTGGATACGTCAGTTAAATTTATATTACATATTAAAAAAAACATACAATATTACACAATTATATAACATTTCATATAAATAATAATAACAATAATAGTAATCATAATACCTTTTTATGTAAATGAAATGTGTAGTGTTTAACGCCCGCTTTTACTACATACAGCACCGCAGGCGATGACACTGATGATACATGAGATGAAGATGGAGCACCGGTGGAATGAGATGGTGGGTAAACCGGAGATCCCGGAGAAAACCTGCCCCAACGCTGTGTCATTTTTATGTAGTTACTTTACATATGATAGTTACATAGTAACATTTTAGTTTACACACCATTCTAAAACAATACCTGATTATTACTATCTATTTAAATATTCTTCAAGCTAATAGAAAGAAGATGTTATGCAGAACTCTTTTTGTTCCCTTTTATATCGGTTTATTTCTTTTGTATTTGTAATATATTCAAGTAATTTATTGTAAAGCTCGGTTGCCGCTGCTGTAGCTTTCATATTGTATAGTTGTAACAATGTGTCTGTATATGGTAATTATTTTTTCTTTGTGTGTTATGGTCATGAATTTGTTGATTTGTTTCTGTTGTGGAATTTTTATGTTTTAGGTATATTATTGTTTTGTATATGTACAGGGAGTATAGCGTGAGTATATTAAATGCTTTAAAACTTTCTTTGCACGATTCCCTGTATTTTAGACCTAAAATTAATCCAATTGCTCGGTTTTGTAGTCTAAATATTTGTTCTATATTTTTCTTTGTACTGCGACCCCATACTATTATTCCATAACTTATGTGTGGGTAGATTTGATTATAATAAATTGTCTCTTGAAGTTCTATATTTTTTAAATTTGAAATTCTCTTTATTATGAATAATCCTGAACATATTTTATTACACATGTTTGTCCCATTTCAGATGTTTGTTTACCACTAACCCTACATGCAAAATATTTGTTCCTCTTAACATACTTAAGACATGGAATTAAATGCTTTATGCATTAAGACAAAACGTACTAAACTCTAGATAAACAAAAACTGCAGTAAAATATATCTATAACAATAAATGTATCAAAATGACAAATATCTATAGAAATTAACAATATAAAGGATAAATTACTGGAACATCAACCTGAATACACACCTATAATTACGAGTGATGTTATTCACAAGAAAGAAACTTAAATCGTTAAACCAAAATGTTTTACTTCAACAATACACTATCTACTATTAATATTTGTCGCACGCTATTTGATCAGCTCAAATCATGCTCATTCCCTCCAATTATTTGGCCAATCGTTGTGCACAAACACGTCCCAAAGAAGTTTAGAATTCTAGGAATAAAATACTTTCACATTGATCAGAAAGTGAATTTAATTTATTTGAAAAGCTTTTATTAATCCTCCGGATTAAAGCGATTCAGAAAGGGGAATAAACGCGATATAAATATTAAAATAAAGATCAAATATTTTTCTTGAATCTACAGTAGTTTAGCATATAACCAATAGAGCGCATGAGCTGTATATGAATGGTGGAAGGGGGGAACTAATATCATGGTTGTTGACATTTCATGAAAATAATTATGTATAAACTGCAGTTAAAATTTCATTCATCTGTATGGTACATTAGTTTCTGAACAAGTATAAAACTGTAAGTATGCTCGATTTAATTATATATGTAATGCTTTTAGACATTTCAAAGAATCACTTTGATTCTTCAACTCCTAACCTCTCTGTTAGCACCATAAATTGTAAATGTACACCTTGAATAATGTTACCGTAATAGTTAAGGATTGTTGGAGACAAGTATTCCGAATTCCCTTTAAAATTACCGGTATTAATATGCATGTGCCACATGACGCAGATTATATTTGTATTGAGCATATGGTATTATTTAACAAAGACAAAACTCACATTCTTATCAACCTTAACCTGTAAACAGTGCTAATGCCGGCAACATCTCGCTCCCAGTGACAAGTTTAGTCGTAACTAAGAGTGTATATTGGGCTGAGAAGCGACAATGCAGAATCCACTGAATGCTTATTAACTAATAATTTGAGATCAAATGTGTGAAAACAATACTCAACAATGCGTCAAAAGCTATGTCGTTGCATACATAATACGAGCTCTTTCTCAGCAATAAAAACATGTTACAGTTAGACTGGTTGGGTTACGTAATCATGTTTAAAAACATTTGTTGAGTTTTAGTTGCTGTTCGTTTTTATGACAGTGCACATTGCCATAAATTTTTTGTGCTGAAAGCAATCCAAAGTGCTCCGTTCATTCGTCCATTTCGCATATGGCACATTGACATAAAAGGCGCGATTTTAAATGGAATCAATTTAAAAAATACAACTCTTAAATGCTCTTATTATTAAATTCTTAAGTACTAATACCATTTTTCCACCAAGTTCTACAATTATTGAGGCAGTCTTCATAACAGACCATTAATTTCTACATACCTAGTTGATGTTTGGTAAGTCACATGTATACATTTTTAAATTTGTTCATTATATATTTCAAATGAGGTCCTAAAAGTCAGAGTTTCACTGTACTGACAGTACATTATCACAATTTGAAGACAGTAGTATGAATACCTAATCATATGGAAACAATTTACAATAAAAGTTATATGTTAAGAATATCACCACAGTATTTAGGTGTAGGATTTGGGATATAAGGAGTTCTAGATACTGTTAACACCCCCAAAAGTTAGTCCTCAATGTATACAGAAATAGTTGTACACAGGGTAAAACTTTGTTCAGGTTCCCACCGCGAGCATTGCCAGAGACATTGAGTGTAGATCCTACCTTAAAATAAATAAGAAGTTATAGAATGTGACCAAAATTTAACCAAAACTACTTAAAATTTTCCTTTTAAGTTGACTTGTTTGCTTTCAGAGTCTTTAACAATGGGGTTTAGCTTCACAGTTCTTATGCTATGCTTTGTCATTGTACTACAGTTGCATTTGGCCACAATTAGTCACTCCTCTGCTTCTAAAATCATCCCTTTGGCTAGACATTGTGGCTTACCCTCAGTCTGTTTGTAACTTAATGCTGTCATCCCTGGGACCATAGGCTACAATTTGTAAAGCAAATGTCATAAAAGTGGTTGGTGCTTATCTGTCACAGGCTCTAGTATTGCAATTTTAAAAGCAAATCCTATTTTTTCTAGTAAGTATTTATAATTCACATTCTAGTTCTTTCAGTTTTCAGATGGTACCCACTCTTGAAAGTTTAGCCAAATCAGTTATGTGTATCACAGTAGGAAAAAAGAATACTAGGAACAGTACTTCTATATGTTTGAACAATTAAATACATTTAAACAAAGATTTCATTTATTTTCATGTACTAAAATATTCCATCAAATGTACTATATTCCTTTAATGTTTCTTTGCATGAGACTTAAATAAAGACTTTGTTATCTTTCTGTCTTGATGTACAGAGGCCGACATAAGTATTAGAACGTAAACATATTTATTACTTATATTATTTTAAAGCTATGCAGAGTAAGCATACGTAAATACAATTGGTACAAAATAAACTTGAGTGTTCCATTAAACATATAAACTCATAAATAGCAACTGAAACTAATTTGCACTACAAGGAGAAATAAAGCTGTTACTTTACATCTGGACATAAGTATTCGAACAGAGAACAGCTAGTATTTAGTTATCATCCCCTTTATTTGAATTACTGCTATAATCGTTTGGGCATTGTTTGTATGTGTTGTTTAGTGACTGCAAAGTCCATATTTCTCCACTCTGTTTGAAATTCTTTCAGATGGTCCTTGCTTCGTCACATGCTCCTCGAGTTCCTTCCAGATGTTCTCTATAGGATTTAAACTGGAGATTGGGGTGGTGTCTTCGAAGTGTGAGGAGTGTTGTAATAATTATGTCCTAATCCCAGCTTCTCTGTACTCTTTTTAAGATTGTTTTCAAGAATCCTCTTGTATTCAAATTTGTCCATGATCCCATCTATGAACACTAGCTCCCCAGATAAAGCTATACAGCCCCATATCATCACACTACTGCCATGTTTCACTTTAGCTACCATGTTCTTAGGTTCCCATTCTGTATTTGGCAGTCTCCACACTTTAAGACGTCCATCACTCTTGTATAAGCAGAATTTGCTCTTGTACAACCACAGAACCTTATCCCAGAATTCTGTTGGTTTCACCACATACTGTTTAGCAAATTCTATACACTTTTTCTTATTCATCTTATTAACATATTCTTCCTAGGAATGCGGGCATTGTACCCAGTACTATTTAAAACTTGTTCAACTGTTGTGTTGTGAACCACAGTGACAGAATATTGCTCAAGGCATCCTCTAATCTCAGATGCAGTGACTCTCGAATTCTGCTTCACCATTTTTATTATTTGCCTCCTGTCTCTGGTGGTGAGTTTAGAAGTTTAGTTTACAACATTATTTATCTATTTGAAGCATTGAATTATGCAGAACACTGTAGTTTTGCTTCTGTTAATGGTTTTGGCAATGTCAGAGAGAGATTTGTTTTCTTTGTACATATTTATCACGATATTCCTCTCTGCCACCGTTGTCTCCTTACCTTTACGTCCCATATTACCTGTGAGTTCACAATTGGCTGAATAACTTTGAGCATACTGTCTCGAGGCATAGCATAAACACAACTGCTATGTGGTTGAGGCATGTAGGGTACATCCAACCACCTTTCTCTCTGTTCAATTGGGTATGTTCGAATACTTACGTCCTCCAACAAGAGTTACCTTAGAATAAATACAGCACAGATTGTGTAATAAATACATGCAAAGTAATATTTTAAATATTGATGGATAGAATCACATGAAAAATTCAATGCCATGGCCGGTATTTGAACCACGGATCTCCTGGTTTCCGTCCAGTCGCTCTTAACCTTTGAGCTACCATGGCCAACGTGCCGTCCTGAAATTAAATTCTCCAGTTGACTCGTATATGTTCCCGGTAGACCACTAGGGGCTCTCGCATCCGAGATACACCGTTTGTGGCGACTTACTATTGTAAGTACTTAAGTCCCAGGCTTCATCATTTAACTCTTATTATTTTAGTTAATTGATGGAAATTAATCACTTCTCCACACTAGCCGTATATAGGCTAAGATATTTGATGGATAGAATCACATGAAAAATTCAATGCCATGGCCGGTATTTGAACCACGGATCTCCTGGTTTCCGTCCAGTCGCTCTTAACCTTTGAGCTACCATGGCCAACGTGCCGTCCTGAAATTAAATTCTCCAGTTGACTCGGATGCGAGAGCCCCTAGTGGTCTACCGGGAACATATACGAGTCAACTGGAGAATTTAATTTCAGGACGGCACGTTGGCCATGGTAGCTCAAAGGTTAAGAGCGACTGGACGGAAACCAGGAGATCCGTGGTTCAAATACCGGCCATGGCATTGAATTTTTCATGTGATTCTATCCATCAAATATCTTAGCCTATATACGGCTAGTGTGGAGAAGTGATTAATTTCCATCAATTAACTAAAATTTTAAATATTGTTTCCAAAACACAAAAGTTTAATGTTTACATGTTTAACAATTCAATACTGCCAAATAAATACTACAGTATTTATAGTACGTGCAATGTTACATGTTATATTATTAAAATACTTCTGTCGGCCTCTGTAATTATTTAAACAGAGTAATTCCTATAATTTTGAGTCAGACTAGTACTCCATGCACCATATATTGCTAGTGTTTACCTAGAATGTGATTTGTTAGGATCTTCCTAACATCCTCAGCTAATGTCTACTGTTGAATTTTGATTTGGTGAACTCCTTGGAGGCAATAGGGACGTCTCTATTGGCATCCTGATGAACTTGAATTTTGGGTTCTCTTCAAGGTTGGTGTAAAAATTGAAGAATTTTCCTTCATATTTCGACACCACCTTTGAAGAGAATCCAAAGTTTACGTTCATCAAGATACTAACAAAGACACCCCTATCGCCTCCAAAGAGTTAACCAGTTCAAAATTCAACAGTCAACATTATGTAGCTGAGGAAGTTAGGAAATTTCTAACGAAATGTGCTGTAGGTAAGCAATAACAAATATGTGGAGCATGGTGTCCTAAATTGACTCAAAATTATATCAATTTTGTGCTTGATTGTGTCATAATGCCTGCACGTTAAGAGTAATTGCTGTAGTAGTTGTACTTCAGTCCGTGCTGTTTTAACTTTAATCTCTCTGATGTCATAGTTACATGCAAGCTTATTTAAAGTATGTAAATATTGATATATGATTTTAGTTAATCGATGGAAATTAATCATTTCTTTACACTAGCCGTATATAGCCTAAGGTTTTTGATTTTTCTTATTAATTGATGAGATTGATTTTGTAAACCCTTGTTTACATCTTCAGCCATCAAACAACTTCGTTGTCAACGTTACTATCACTAGAGGTCATTACATTTTTTCCAGTATTACCAAAATCTGAAAACAAAACAAACCCAAAAACAGGATCGACTGCCAGTATTTCAAAATTCATTACACAATGTTTATTTTTTAAAATAAATATTTTTTCCCAAACCATTAAATCTATTAAACTATTTTAATAATTTAGCTTTTGGATTTATTTCATGGTTAAATGACCAAAAATGATCTGCTACGGCTGATTTATCAGTATGTTTATACTTAATGTTACAAAAATGTTCTTTCGTTCTGGTTTCTAAATTACGTTTTATCTTTCCAATATAAACTTTATCACAATCAAAACAATTAAATTGATAAATACCAGATTTTTTATTATTAGGAATTTTATCTTTTTTAGAAAATTGTAGTGAATTTTTAATACTATATTTATTTTGAGGAACTAAAGTTATACCAAACTCTTAAAAAAAAAATTTGAAAATGTCTATTAACCCCAAGGATGGTAAGTAAATCTTTTAAAATTATAATTGTCTTTTAATTATTTTACTAAGAGTAGAAATATCATTAACAGTTTTATCATATTTAAATTTTTCAATCTTCTTTTGTATAAAGTATTAAAACCATTAATTAAAGCAGTATTTATAATATGTTTATGTTCTTTATTAAATTCCTCTTTATTCATTGGTATATTTATTAATCTATAAATCAAACTATTGAAAACAGCAAATTTATGTGAAAAAGGGTTAAAACTTTTATTTTTTATGTAATTATTGATATGAGTAGACTTCCTATAAATACCAAAGTTTAATTTTTTATTATCTTTAGATCTAGAAAAGGAAGAAATCCATTAATTTCAGGCTGTAATGTAAATTTTATAGCTTTATCTTGCAAATTTAGTAATTTTAAAGCATCATTTATTTGTTTATCAGGAACAGTTGCAAAAATATCATCAACATATCTAGAGTTACCCAACATTAATCTTTAAGGATAAGGTAAAACCCTGGAAAAAACCTTATCCAGGTAACTCACTCTGACCGAGATTCAAACTCTGGATCTCTTGAATGTGAGGCAGACATGCTACCATCTACGCTACCGAGGCGGGCTGCTTTCCTTTTTTGGTGACTCCATTCACCATTACTAGATAACCTTACTCCTCTGCCCGCCTCGATAGCGTAGATGGTAGCGTGTCTGCCTCATGCTCAAGAGCTGCCGAGTTCGAATCTCGTTTAGGGTGAGTTACCTGGATAAGGTTTTTTTTTCCAGGGTTTTCCCTTATACTGAAAGATGAATGTCTGGTAACTCTAAGCTCCATAGACCCCAGACTCATTTGAGCATAATTTCACCCATTCCATTGATCGTCCGATATGACAATGTTGGAGGACGTGAATTAAAAAAAAAGAAAATCTTACTCCTAGGTAATCAATATTCTTAATCACCTCTATTTTTAGCCTTCCCACCACTTTTCTTCTCTTTTAAGTTTGATACCTTTTTTTTTTTTTTTTTCCACCATGATCTTAGATTTAGTTTTATCTTCAAACCCCATTCTTTACAAAACTTGCCTATTGCTTCCAAGGATTGTTAACATTTAGTAATGAAATATAAATCTGTAACTACAGTACAAAAGTGAATCGAGAATATATTGACACATTGCTTCACTCACACTGTTTATTCACAGGACATGTTTCAAGAGCTCTTGCTCCTATCCTCAGCTGATACTCGACTAGTGCAAGTTGTAGTGGTTTCTTCTTTCTCCGTATTGTCAATAGATGGCGTGATGTACTTGTCAAAGATGTCCGGTGGTGGAGTTTCAAAATTCATGACTCTATGACGATTTTTGTTAATGAAGATTTCTTCCCATACGGAAAGGTCTATGGGGTGATTAACGTATTTTATTAGAGATGTTTCCAAATTGATGTCATGTCTAGTATTCAAAAAATGAAAAGCCACTGCTGATTTTTCTGTTTCACCATTTTTAATGTTTCTCATATGTTCTTTAGTTCTGATGTTAATATTTCTTTTTGTTTTTTCTATATAAATTTTAGGGCAAGTTTCACATTTGATCTCATAGATTCCTGGTTTTTCTTTGGTAGTGATTGAATTTTTGGGAGGGCCTTTTAACAAATTTCTGATATTAAACCTATTTTGAGGTGCAAGAGTTATGTTGTGTTTTGAGAAGACTTTTTGGAATTTGTTATAGGCTGATGGGTGGAAGGTGAATTTTTTAAAAAGTTTTTTCTCTTTTTCTCCTGTAGGTTCTAGGGTGGTTGTTTCTTTTATTTTCTTAGCTTTGTTGAGTCTGTTAACAGTTTTGTCTACTAAATTTGGGTTGAAACCGTTGGATATAGCTACTTTTTTTATGTGTAGGTATTCTTCTTGATAATCTTCTCTGTTTACTACAGCTTCAGTAATTAACAAATTTAACATGTATGTTGGCATTTTAGTGGGAAAACATTCATCAATGTAGCTTTCTGAAATGAAAATCAACTTTTTTTTTTTCATAATTATAAATATATTAATGTTGCAACTTTATTATCATGCAAACAAAAAATGCAACACCAGTATCTCACATCTACGTGCCATTGAGTTACAGCTTACCATTGTACCATACTATTGAATGTAGGTTTAGATTTACTTGGTGACAAACCTGTCAGTAATGTTCTATTAAAATTATTTTTCTTAATTATGAATCAATCAATTGCCGTAAGTTGTTATTCTAATTATATCAACAATTAAAAGGACTAGCTAACATTCTCTCATATTAGATTATCAGTCCACAATGTCTGCACCACACATCTAGCTGGACTTGGTCTAAATACACCTATTTTCTACAAAATAACATTACAAATAGTTTTCCTATTTTATTATAAATTAACCTCCTTAGTCCCGAAGTTTATCTTTTTTCTAAGTAATGTGGTTCTTTATTGAATGGAAGTTGGAGTTCAGAGAAACAACTGTTTATATTTTTTTTAAAAATTGTGTTGCTCTTTATTGTCCTTACTGCCTGTCCAGCGGGCTGGACAACAGGTCCCAATGTGTCTCGTTCACTTATTACAATGGCTGATATATATGCTGACAAATATAAAAGCATTCTATCAAAAGCTAAAGAAATCTTCTATTCAGAAAGGTCATTATAAAATTAGTAAATGTTCTTTTTTTCAAAATTATTCCTCTATGATCACAGATAAACCCTAATTATTATGAAATGCAAAGAAACACTGTCTCTCTCCTGTAATGCACAGAAACACATTGCAAACAGAACCCTTGAACTTCATCTTCCTGTTGCAGTCCTTGTTACGGCATCTCATCCATTTATTCTTATCTGTGACTGTACCTAGTGGAAGATGCTTATTGCCTGTCGTTCTACAATCCTTTGCTGGAATTGCTGTAGGTCTTGATCTCTTTCTTGGAAGTTGAGTTTGTTCCTCTTCTTCACGATCTGAATCAGATGAACAGATTTCACTTCTCTTAGCTGTGGCCGCTTGGCTTAGAGACTCCCCTATGTAGACCTAGAATTCCAAGAGATCCAGTAAGTCCTTTTTAGTTCCTCTCTCTTGCACTCTAACCAACAATTTACAATGACCATATCTATGAAATGGAAGAAAACTCGAACAGGCCATTTTTTTGTTCGCATAGAGATACGATAAAATGAAATCATCTTATCCCACAAATCTACTCCACCCATAGATTTATTGTAGCCATAGATAGATTTTGGCTGTTCTACATTGATATATGCCTTGTTTCTTTTGTGCCACCTTCTGACAGCATTTGTTGGAGTTGCACCACAAGAAGTACTTGCCACCAAAACTGAACGATTGTCCATCCATTTCAGTACGGAGACCTTTCCATCTTCTCGGACATATTCCTCAAAGGACCCTCTTCCTCTTTTTAACATTATCTTATCAGCAGAAAACTTCTCTTTCACAGACCTGGGGATCCGGCCAGCAAGAATTGTCCCTACTGCATGGATACGTCTCTCCAGAAGGTAATCCAGAAGTGCGATGGATGTGAAGTACCTATCACAGTAAATTACATGGTCACTTAGAAGTTTCCCTTCAACCAACTTCTTTACAACTGAACCTCCTATTCCCAATTCTGGTTCAGCATGTCCATTCGGCCAAGTGTTGGCACCTTTGTAAGTAAAATAATCAAGCACCATTCCATCTGGTGTGGCTAAAATGAAGTTCTTCAATCCAACAGGGTTTGGTTTATTTTTTACTTATTGTCTCAAGCATGTAGTCCCATAGAAAGGTATTATTTGTTCATCCACAGACAAATTTTGAGACAGTGGGATTCTTAAGCATTTCTTTCTAACAGCATCTATTACTGGCTGCACGTTCCATAGTTTATTCTGTTGTTTCTCCTCAGATGAAACTTTCAAATTATCCACAGTGCAAATAATTTCTTAGCTTGAATATTCGGTCCCTGGGGATCATAGTGACAGCTGCTACCCTCATGCTAGGGCGATAGTACATCCTTAGCCTTGGCAGCTTTAAACAGCCTGTAATTATGTGGGCTCCTACAAATTTCCTAATTTCCAAAGGAGTGGTGCCTAATGGCCTTTGGTTATCCTGAAGAGCTCTGATATTTGTTTGTTCAGAGATCATGCTCCACATTTCATCACTGAAATACTCTTCAAAGTATCTTAGGGGCGTCCACAATTCCCTATTTGCCACTGACCACTGTTCTTCTGGAATATTACACTCTCTGTGCTCAAAAGGCACCTTTTTCCATTTTTGCTGTCTCGGGTTGCCTATTTTCCCTGTATTTGTATTCTGATTTTCTGTTGAACTTTATTGTACACGTATTCCAAGCTCATCTTCACTCTGGAAACAAAGAAATAAAAAGAAAAGATAATGAATCACAAGTCCATCTGAGCATTTATTTGTACAAACACAAGTAATCATTACGGAAAAACGTTACCTCTCTGAACTGTTATCAGACTCCCGGAGTATGTAGACAGTATGTTGTGATTCATTAATAACATCTTCATCTGAAGCATTGTCAATATCACTCTCGTCAGCTAAAATTGCTAACAACTCTTGTTCCATTTCTTCTTGCGTAAGAGGCTCATGACTCCCTTTAAAAATAATAAACGTGCCATACGATAAGCAAACGGAAAGAAAACTGATTTTGAAAACACAAATAAGTACATCCGGTAAGGGATACGTGTATGGTGTTCAGGTGAATCTACAAGGGTTAAGTCCCGGTGTCCAGCCGGCTGGACATCGAGATGTAAACAGTGCTACTGCAGTAAATGATTAATTTACGTTTTGTTATTAATGCTGGAGGAGCATTAAACATATCTTCAAAAGTTATTAACATAGTGATTTTATTTGAAAATAGAAACAAAAAGCCGTAAATACCTTTTATTCGTGCACTGTGCCTTGAACACCCAGCAGCTGGTGACGCCGTTTTGTTATGAGCAGTATAGCCAACTGAAAAATTTATATACAAAGACACAAAAATTTCCTGGTGCAGAAGAAATGTCCTGGCAACTAGCCACATGGTTATAACCAAGATAAAGTTATATATTTGAAATGCAACAGGTCAGTACATTATGTCCAGCCGGCTGGACACAAGGAATGAGGAGGATAAAAATAATGAGCCTTTTTAATGATTAGGGCAAATGCTAGATAAAACATTATATGTCACTAGTAAATGAAGACTTATTTTTACATACGTGGTAACAAACCTTCCACTCGTGGATAAAATACGCCTTGATTCACTTTACCATACATATTTGCTTACTTTGAAGTTAATTATAAGAAATGTGTCGCAAATTAAGTTATGTTTGCACATTTGTGATGCAGCTTGCGTGTTATTTTTTTCTACTCTGTTCTTTAAATAGGCATAATTACACCGTTGTCCACTATCGTTTATATTTGTACAGCTTCTTACGAACAGCTCTTTTCCAATTCTCTACTTCATGTTAATGAGGTAAAACTTTGCAAAAATATTTTCGTTGCACATTTCTTGCAAATACAAGAAAGATATAAACAACCCAATCGCTCTGAGTATGACCCCGCTTTGATAGCGTAGATGTTAGAGTGTCTGCCTTACGTTCAAGAGGTCCCGAGTTCGAATCTCGGTCAGAGTGAGTCACCTGCATAAGGTTTTTCTGGGGTTTTCCCTTATCCTGATTGACGAATGTCGGGTAAGTCTAAGCACCATGGGCCCCGGACCCATTTGAGCATCATTTCACCAATTTCATTCATCGTCCGATATGACTTAACGTTGGAGAACCTAAAATTATATATATATATATATATATATATATATATATATATATATATATATATATATATATATATATATATATATATTTGCTTAATTTGAAATTATAATGAATGTGTCGTAAATAAAGTTATGTCTGCACATTTGTGATGCAGCTTGCGTGGTTTTTTTTTTCTATTCTGTTCTTTGTATAGGCACAATTGCACCTTTCTCCACTGTCGTTTATTTTTGTACAGCTTCTTACAAAACCCTCTATTTCTACGTCATGTTAATAAGTTAAACTTTGCAAAAGTATCCAATAGAATGTATTTCCCGGGCTTGCCGGAAATTTCCAGCAAGTACCCAGCAAGAAACTTCTGAAGATAACTGAAGGGTTAGAGCGGCTGGACGGCAACCAGCAGATCCGTGGTTCAAATCTCGGCTGTGGCATTGAATTTTTCAGTCTGACTCTATCTATCCACACTTTTTTACTTTAGAGACAAGATGCGCCTCGGTAGCGTAGATGGTAGCATGTCTGCCTCACGTTCAAGAGATCCCGAGATCGAATCTCGGTGAGGGTGAGTTACCTGGATAAGGTTTTTTCCGGGGTTTTCCCTTATCCTAAAAAACCGAATGTCGGGTAACTAAGCTCCATGGACCCTGGGCCCATTTGAGCATCATTTCAATTATTCCATTCATCGTCCGATATGACTTAGTTACAGGACATAAATTACAAAATAAATAAAAAAGACAAGATCCACGTTTTTATATCGGCTCCTAACTCTTTCGGCAAGACGATGTTGGCTAAGTGAAAATTTACTTTTAAATTAATATGATTTGGTTATTTTAATTAAAAAGCATAAAATAAACAAGCAAACGCCGTATTTCAGCAAAAAAAAAAAAAAAACATTTATAAGAATTTTGCTTAAAAATCCGGGCTCTAGCTATTTAAAATCAATTTATATGCTTTTGGAAGAAACGAAATCAACAATGCATCGTTTTCAACAATGAAAGCACAAACGATGTTATCAACAGAACACAAAACCACCTGCATAAAAACAATACATTACACAAATATAAATATTTGTTACTAAATCTCCACCTAACTTAAGAAACTGATGTTAATATTTCTTTCTTTTTTCTAATGAAGATCGATTTCGAGGGCAAATCGCATTCGTCCTCAGTTCAAAACAGTCTCCGTTGTCAAGGAAATTCAAGTGAAAATAATAAATCTTTGATTAAATTAAAATGTAGCAAAATAATACAAAATTTAGATAAATATCAACGTAAGAGAAATAATAATAATAAAAAACATATTAAATCATTAAATCAAAAAGATTTAATTTTCTCTAATTGGCACAAAGGTAATAGAATTGTAATTTTAATTATAAATTAGATTATATCAATAAA
Organism: Mantis religiosa; assembly: GCA_030765055.1. Taxonomy (NCBI): domain Eukaryota; kingdom Metazoa; phylum Arthropoda; class Insecta; order Mantodea; family Mantidae; genus Mantis; species Mantis religiosa. The sequence continues at coordinate 231,086,775 of CM060948.1, forward strand.
GTAAACCTTCTACTTCAAGGTGAAGGTTTTATAAAAATTAATAAAGACCCTTTAAAACCTTGTATTACAAATTTTAATAAAATACTTAATGAAGTGAAAGTTATATGGAACAAAGAAAAACATTTTGTAAAAGTTAGTAATCCTGTTTTACCTAGAATTTATGCCGTTCCTAAAATTCATAAACCTGGAAATAAAATGAGACCTATTGTTAATTGTATAAACTCACTAACTTACAATGGTTACACAAAAAATTTAGTAATTTTGATAAATTTAAAAGTTTAAGTATTAAAAATTCTTTTGAACTAATAAAAAAGATTGATAGTGTTGTATTATCTAAAACTCGTACACTTATTTTTTGATGTAACTGCCTTATTTCCTAGTATTCCTAGAGAAAAACTTTTAATTTATTTAAAAAAGTTGTTGAATTCAATGAATTTACATGAGGACTTGATAGTTGATTTTGTTAAACTTACTGATCTTTGGATCGCCCGCCTTGGTAGCATGTCTGCCTCACGCTCAAAGGGTCCCGAGTTCGAAACTCGGTAAGGGTGAGCTACCTGGATAAGGGTTTTCCTTATCCTTAAAGACGAACACCGGGTAGCTCTAAGCTCCATTGACCCCGGACTCATTTGAGCATCATTTCATCCATTCATCGTCCGATATGACTCAACGTTGGAGGACATAAATTACAAAACAAAGCAAATTTGTTAGGATAAAAAAATTTTCACTTTTAATGGTGAAATTTTTCAACAAACTTCTGGCTTAGCAATGGGTAATCCTCTCTCACCTTTTCTTGCGGATCTTTTTATGAGTTTTTTCGAAATTCAAGTCACTAAAGCTTTTCCTTTGATTTTTAAAACCTGGTATAGATATGTTGATGACATTTTTGCTATTGTTCCTGAAAAACAAATTAACGATGCTTTAAAATTACTAAATTTACAAGATAAAGCTATAAAATTCACATTAGAAACTGAAATTAATGGATTTCTTCCTTTTCTAGATTTGAAAATAATAAATAATAACAAATTAGAGTTTGGTATTTATAGGAAATCTACTCATATTGATAATTACATAAAAAATAAAATCTTTAACAGTTTTTCACATAAATTTGCTGTTTTTAATAGTTTGATTTATAGATTAATAAATATACCCCTGAATAAAGAGGAATTTAATAAAGAATAAAACATATTATTAATACTGCTTTAATTAATGATTTTAATAAAGATTTTATACAAAAGAAGATTGAAAAATTTAAAGATAAAAACAGTTAATGATATTTCTACCCTTAAAAATAAAAGACGATTATAGTTTTAAAAAAATTAGTTACCATCCTTGGGTTATTAAACATTTTCAATATTTTTATAAAGAAGTTGGTATAACTTTAGTTTCTCAAAATAAGTATAGTATTAAAAATGTACTACAATTTTCTGAAAAAGATAAAATTCATAATAATAAAATATCTGGTATTTATCAATTTAATTGTTTAGATTGTGATCAGGTTTATATTGGAAAGACGAAACGTAGTTTGGAAACCAGAAAGAAAGAACATTTTCGTAACATTAAATATAAACAAACTGATAAATCGGCCGTAGCAGATCATTTTTGGTCATTTAACAATGAAATAAATCCTGAAGTTAAATTATTAAAACAATTAAATGCTGCCATAGATTTAATAGTCCGGGAAAATATATTTATTTTAAAAAATAAACATGGCCTAATGAATTTTCACATACCGACAGTTGATTCTGTTTTTAGGTTTCGTCTTCAGATGTTGGTAATGCTAAAAAAACAAGAAAAAAACATGGTAACCGAGATTTCTTTGACAACGGAGTTTGTTTTGAACTGAGGACGAATGCGATTTGCCTTCGAAATCGATTTTTCCCCCTTGTTCCATTTTGCCTTTGACTGCTATGGTCATATCGGCGGCCGTTCTCCTTTCCAGCCGAAATCGATCTTCATTAGAAAGAAATATTAACATCAATTTCTTAAGTTAAGTGGAGATTTAGTAACAAATATTTATATTTGTGTAATATTTGTTGTTTCACTGTAACTAGCTTCATTTTCTACGTAAAACAAGACATGTTTCAATTATTATCGAAAAGATTAGTGCAATTATTAATGACCCCAAGGGCTAAAGTATGGTGCCATTCACTATTCCGGAATTTTAAGGCAAACGTGCTTGGGTTACTGTCCCTCAGATTTAGGAACTTTCTCAGTATTTCGTGCCGAAAAAGCAACTTTGTGTTAAAGCAAGGAAGGTCCCTTTGTTATGTCAGCGAAGGTTGTACACTTCCTTTGCCTTCGAAGCAATTCAATGGTACAGGCATGTCCGGCTGACAATGGAAAGGCAAGCTTAAGGATTCATTCATTGAAGGTAGGGTGTGAAGATGGCCATTTCTCAAAACAAATTGGTTTGTCTGTCGGCGGAACAAACAAATTAGGGCAAAGCAATTAAATCTCAAGTCATACAATAGTCGGTCAAAGAAGAAACATACAGTAAGGCATGTACAAGCCTGGATAATACCAATAGAAGCTAGGGCGTTGCCTTCAATATTCTTTTATTTTTACATCTTTTCTACAACCTATTCTTCTTTTCTCTCTCCTTCATGTTATCAAGATAAAATATGCAGAAACGATTTGATTACAAACACGATTTTTAAAATAATCATTTACGTCCTCCAACATTAACTAATATCGGACGATAATGAAATAATGTTCAAATGAGTACAGGATACATAGAGCTTAGAGTTACCAGACGTTCATCTTTAGGAAAACTTCCAACGTTAAGTCATATCAGACGATGAATGAAATGATGTTCAAATGAGTACAGGGTACATAGAGCTTAGAGTTACCAGATATTCATCTTTCAGGATAAGGGAAAACCTCCAACGTTAAGTCATATCGGACGATGAATGAAATGATGTTCAAATGAGTACGGGATACATAGAGCTTAGAGTTACGAGACATTCATCTTTCAGGATAAGAAAATAATCTCCAACGTTAAGTCATATCGGACGATGAATGAAATGATGTTCAAATGAGTACAGGGTACATAGAGCTTAGAGTTATCAGACATTCATCTTTCAGGATAAGGGAAAACCTCCAACGTTAAATCATATCGGACGATGAATGAAATGATGTTCAAATGAGTACAAGGTACATACAGCTTAGAGTTACCAGACATTCATCTTGTAGGATATGGCAAAACCTCCAACGTTAAGTCATATCTGACGATGAATGAAATGATGTTCAAATTGAAAATAGATTTGACACATTTAAAAGGGCATTCTGCCTAACTTCCGATCTGTGGCGATAACGCTTTTCTCTTGGTTTAGTTGCTATAAGCTGTTATTACAAAAGTTTACTTCTCTGTCTGTGCATAAGGTTTGAATCGATTCAGATTTTAAAAACATGTTAAAGACGACTTGTTGGTTTTTCCCTACCCTTTACATATTTCGCGAGAAACAACTGAACAGCGACAGGGCGTATACACGCGAGCAATGCTGCGGGCAACGTGTGAAATGATAACGTAGCGAAAGCCTGTGAATGGATGTAGTCATGTTTTTGGAAACATAACTGCGATACAGTAATTACGTAATTACGTATCGCTTATTCAACAGTCAGAATCAAACAGAATCGATTTATTTAAATTTCGCTCTGACAGCAATGATTACTGGTCACCGATATCAAAATCATACCTTCTTAGACTTGGAATAATACAAGACCTCCCCTGCATCTACCTACAAGAACAGCAAACAGTAGAACATCTGATATATCGATGCTGCAAACTTAAACAGCAAAGCGATATAATGAACAGAATCATTGAATCCAATAGCTACAAATGGCCAGTGACTAAAGGGCAGTTAATCACAATCAACATTAGAGCTTTCAGGACATTTATTCAAAGGATGAACTACAATTAATTAAAATGAAATATTAAAGTGACAGCAGGAAGATATTGAAATGATACAGTAATGTGATACGAAAAGAAATAAATAATAAACTATGAACAACAGAGGAAGATAAACTCGGTAATAAATGAGTGTATACATATGTATGCTAAAACAAACTGATGTGAACAACAAGGCGTGTAGTATCATTACTGCGATTGGGCATGCCTATCTGTACAAATAATAATAATAATAATAATAATAATAATAATAATAATAATAATAATAATAATAATAATAATAATAATAATAATAATAATAATAATAATAATAATAATAATAATAATAATAATAATAATAATAATAATAATAATAATAATAATAATAATAATAATAATAATAATAATAATAATAATAATAATAATAATAATAATAATAATAATAATAATAATAATAATAATAATAATAATAATAATAATAATAATAATAATAATAATAATAATAATAATAATAATAATAATAATAATAATAATAATAATAATAATAATAACAACAACAACAACAACAACAACAACAACAACAACAACAACAACAACAACAACAACAACAACAACAACAACAACAACAACAACAACAACAACAACAACAACAACAACAACAACAACAACAACAATAATAATAATAATAATAATAATAATAATAATAATAATAATAATAATAATAATAATAATAATAATAATAATAATAATAATAATAATAATAATAATAATAATAATAATAATAATAATAATAATAATAATAATAATAAAGAAAACAAAAAAAAGAAGAAAAGAACACGGCGCTGGGGCGGGTTTTCTCCAGAATCACCGGTTTCCCCCGCCTTCTTATTCCATCGGTGCTTCATCTTTATTTCATGTATTATCAGGCCGTATGTAAAAGCGGGCATCAAACGCCATACATTCATTTCTCTTTCTCTCCCTCATTCGCTCTTTCTCATGCAAATACATTCACGGAACTCTTTCCTGAAAAAGTTTTCTTCTTATTGAGCGCTCTCAAGACATGTATGTATTTGCGGTGAGATCCCGACATCGAATTTTTGGGTAGTATTTAATACTTTGCTCACTATTTGGGAAGGCCACGCCGTGGCTAGTGGTTAGACCGCTTGGCTCTCACCAAGGCGGCCCGGGTTCGATCCCAGGCGACCGCAAAGTGAGATTTGTGGTGGACAACACGGCGTTGGGGCGGGTTTACTCCGGGACCTCCGGTTTCCCCCGCCATCTCATTCCACCGGTGCTCCATCTTCATCTCATGTATCACCAGTGTCAGCGCCTGCGGTGCCGTATGTAGTAAAAGCGGGCGTTAAACACTACACACATTACTATATGGGAGAGAATTGAACACCTTTAATTAATACATTAATTATACATTAATGCCCGATCTCACCAACATGTTAAAATCGACGTTCACAAATATAACGTATCAATTGTCACAGCGCTAACACTACTGTTACATTTCTTGTATTTCACCAACCGTTTTTCTGAAAATGTTAACAAACACGTGTTAACGCCAAGAAACCTGTAGCAATAGAAGGCAGTGGATGAGTCGTATTATTTTCTGAACGTACTGCGATGCGCTTTTGTTTTCATTTTCGTTTGCACACGGCTGAAAAGATGGCGGGAGGAACAAAATCGTAAACAAAAGCCGCAAAACACATTTCTCATCGATGGAGAAAGAATTGTTAATTGAATTGGTGACGAAGTGTAAGGATATCGTGGAAAATAAGAGGATGGATGTGGTGAATGTAATAGAGAAAGATGTCACGTGGGAAAATATTGGAAATTAATTTAATTCAAATGCATGTGTCACTACTATAATGTGACTTTGTGGGTTCGTGAAATGAAAAGTCCAATTACACAAACTCAACAATGTTCTTTATTTCCACCGACTTACAGTTTAACACTTGCCAATTACACAGAATTACGTACTGCACACAACTACAATTCACCAGTTCGTCCGTTAAAGTTACACTTGCACTCGCAATTACGTAAACTCCGATGCACATACACAGTCTTCTCGTCCATTAACACGGCGCTCCTTCGCTAGCACGTTAAACACTGGCTAACTGTCTGACTGACTGACTCTCTTGCACGACGTGTTGCTTATATAGGGTCCGCTTGCCGATCTGGAAGGTTCTCCATTAGATGAAATATCCCGTAAGTTCGAGAACACAGGTGGAACAGAAAGAGACGGCACAATGATGGTTTTTCTCCCAGCCACCGCCTGTCACCACTATAAGACAAACGAGGGGGGCGTGGCTAACACGGACCTCCCCTGCTTCCCGCTCTCTGCTGCTTCTATAGGGTGTTCCAACGCTCGGGTGACAATAAGCACAAAACAACTTTGTCAGTATTACATAAATTTAAAACGAGGAGCGAAGGACAAGTGACAAGTGATTTGAACGTTTCAAGACGGGAGATGGACAATGTATTATCCACATAATTCAGTGAATTATAAAATAGCAACGTATTACCAAAATGATGGAGTTTAACACTATGTTCATTCGTTACTTAGGTGGTTGCCACCATTAGGAGTAGATTCTTGGCCTCTAATAAATATTGTCCATAACATTGGGCAACATGTTCGTTTTGTCATGGAATGACTCATTTGTGATTTGATAGGCTACGGTTTGGTAATATGTTAGAACACAAGATATATCTAATGCCATAGTTGAAATCAAAATTAATTTATATAAAAACACGTGGCCCTCAATCAATAGTGAAGAAACCGAATTTATCTATCAATGAGTAGTACCAAGGTATTGTCTCTCAATTATCAGAAGGCACGTCCAACTGACAGCTGAGTGGGGGACAGGAGGCGTTCAGGCCATGCCTACCCATTTATCTCGTGTCACTTACTGAGGGGATGGTTACTAAAGCATCACGTTCACCGTACTGTCCCTTTCCCCTCCCCTGACGTCTGGAACAGTCCTGATAACGTTTCGAACAGCGAAGCTTACACAAACAGCGATCTTCCTACATAATTGCTGCAGTGTACGAGTCAGTTCAGTTCTTGGCAAGCAGCTGTGAGGAGCGCCGTACTGGAGAACGGACTGGAGGACTGCGTACGTGTATCAGAGGAGTTGTACGTAATTGTGAGGGTGGAGTGGACCTGTGACAGGCGAACCGGTGAATTGTAATTGTGTGCGCTACGTAATTCTATGTAATCGGCAAGTGTTCCAATTGTAATTCGGTGGAAATAAAGAGCATTTTGAGTTTGTAAGATTGGACTTTTAATTTCACGAACCCAGAAAGTCAGAGTATCACACGCCTCCCATTGACAAGCTTTCCTTGCTTTAACTGTCAGCCTTTAACCTAAAAAGCAATCCAGCTTCTGGGAGTCATGTTGGCCGAGTAGTCTATGGCACAACTCTTAAGTTCTGGTTACTAGATGGGATATTTGAAACCCGTACTTACGAAATACTTTTATTTTCTCCGTGATTATTTTAAATAGGAGGCCTTCAGGTGCAGCATTTTGAAGCCTTTGCTTAGAAGTCAGTTATACCGAGTGGTTTAAGACGCCAGAATCAAGTTCTGTGTCCCGAAGCCCGATTACCATTCTCTTGAGGTTGCTGCAGCAGTCTTGCCAAATTCCCTACAACGAAGGGGTACTGGCAGGCTGTTCCCAGCCCGAAAGTTTTCGCTGCGTACCCACCCAGGTTTTCCAAGTTACCCTTGTTCGTACTTGCAACAAGCGTAGCAGTGGAGTATGAATTAACTATGTTCATACCACACCGTTACGCTTGTTCCAGGTTGACGTCATCCCTCTTACGAGCCTCAGCACCTAACAACGTCTTTTGGTGCAGATATCGCTGTGAATGTATATAGTTTTGCACTATCTGGACTTTCTGCTTTGACATCTACTTTATTTAAATATATAATACCGATCCGGTAAATAATAAATTCCTTACTCCTCCGCATTGCTTTAATTAACTTTTTTAAGTGCGTAATTTCCAAAATGAAACTAATTTGTTGTAATTGCCTTAATTTTGAGGAATAAAGCAATTAAAAACCATGGCTCCTGAAAAAAGGGAATAAAATATTTTGACAGGTACGGGATTCGAACCCGTGCTCCCACAGGGAACCAGAACCTGAATCTGGCGCCTTATACCTCTCGGCCAACCTGACTATCGCTCAGTAGTTGCGTTGGAGCTGTATTTATTTCGACTTCAATTGCCCGCCAACTGCAGTTTATTCGCAGATTACTTTTGAAACTTTGGCAAACAAAATTAACGTGAGTGCTACTTTAAAACTGTCCCACAGTCTTAAACCAACCCACATAAAATGTTACAAAATTCATAAATAATCTCAAATTTAATAAAGAAATAATTGCGTAACTTTTAAGAAAACAAAGGTAAGTGTGTAAGGCTTAAGAAGCCATGGCTAGATCCAAAATAGTTTCTGATATTTCGTGAAACTAATCCCGAGGATAGCGTTTTTGCGACAATTTTCTTTTTTTGGTTATAGGCGATTCTCCTTTCGCCACTAAACTGTTATTCAGTTTTCTTGCTGCGTCGTTTGTATCCATACTTCCTGCATCACTGTATTTTCACCTTCTTTTGGTACTGCACCTTCACTTGTAATTGGTACAAATAACTCACTTGTACTTGGTTACTTTGGAAGTTTAAAAATTTTCTTGCGACAATTGTCACACACTTTCAAATCACGAGATTAGTTTACGCCTTTCAGTTTGAGCTTAATGAGCTCTGCTGAGGTTACTGGCATTAAATGTTTATGACCTACGCTGTGGCTAACTAGTCTGAATGGATTAAAACAGTATCCAGAACCCCTTTGAAGCAAATCAAACATGATGAGAATAAACTTCCACTCTTCAGAACTTACACAATATGACAGTTGACAACATAATGAGCTTTCAACTTAGTATACATAGATGTAGATCTGAACGGTAAACACCAGAAGTAAAATGAGAGCTGGCATACGTTTTCACGGCGCTCTTGGTGCGGAAGTGAATCACCTCACATGCCACCAGTAAAGTATTTATAACACCGCGTTTTACGTCAATCCCATTCTGAAACCAATGAAATTCCATGCATAATATTTCGAAGATTATAATCATATTTTTCCATTTTCATAAAGTAAAAATTTGCTAATTAAAACACATTTTGTAAAACTTACCCCTCCTAAATGGCGTCCATTTTTTGTTTTCACCGAACCTAAAAATAATATATCAACCTCCACTACTTTTACTTCATAATGTCTCAAACACTAACATTTTATTATGTATATAATCCTTGTTATAACGATTTTAATACATTGCGACAGGCGAATATACGCAAAATATAATATCTAATAAACCTCTAAATAATAGTGTCACACCAAAAACAAAAAACGGGTTATTTAATCTCTACTATGTTTTACGTAAAAAGTTTTGGAGAAAATATAAAAAATTCATCTCTCAGACGTGTTCGTTTTAACATGGAATGACTCATATTGATGACGTTGATTTTGCATGAGATGAAGGAGCACCGGTGAAATGACATGGCGGTGGCAACAGGATATGCGGGGAAAACTCCGTCCCAGCAACGTGTTGTTCACCTCAAATCTCACTTTCCAGTCGGTGGGATCGAACCCGAGTCGCCGTGGTGAGAGCCGAGCTCTCTAATCACACAGCTAATTTGCGGCCGTGTTTGGCACGGAACAAGAGTGTTTCTTGTAAAAGGTGAGGGTTCTATTAAGCCAAAATGTACAGTTTTGTGTATTTTACCTAAGTGGAAAAGAGCATCAGTTGTGATAAGGTGATGTACAAAGTAATGATGAAGTAAGCTTCAGGAACAACATATTTCTGCAGGCGTCTTCATGACAATTAATCTCTAAGCGATCAGTATATCTCGCATTTTTAGCTTTTCTAATAAATTAGATTTCAAAACTGTAAGCGAGCACCTTCATTTGATTCCGTAAAGGGAATTGTAGCCCGCCAATATGGCCCACTTAATGCGCATGGGATGCACCTGTTTCTGCATTATGTCCCATAGATTTTGTCTGTGCACTCTCTCAAAAGTTTTCTCCTGTTCTATAAATGTTATAAACGTAGGTAGATTATATTCCATCAATTTTCCAATTAACTGCTTAATTGCGAAGGTACTATACGCGCAGAATCTTCCTTTTATAAATCTGTTTTATTAGTCTTACAATAATGCATCTGTAATTTCTTTCATTCTATTGTTCAGTACGTCAGCATATATTTTATAAGTTACATTAAAAATGCAGATGCCTCTATGGTTGGTTTATTTCTCTCTCCCCACTTAAAAACAGAAAATATTGGTGCTTTTAACTATATACTAGAACTTTTTCCAGCGAACCATACTTTAAATACATGAAGGGGTAATATAAGTAAAAGTCCAACACTTTTTAGCAGTTATTTACTCCTTCTGGACCTGGACACTTTATTTTTTTATTGTTCAGAACAGTCTCTAATTTATCGAAACCTGATAAATAATAGTTTTTTTTGTATTATTTTTGTCCAGTAAGATTTCAACATCCGGAGTGTAACAAAGATTTGTATAGTGTTGAACCCATTCATGTTTCTACATTACATCTAAGTAGCAATAATATGTTACTTCTGGATCAATGCGTCATGACGGATGGCGTCGGTGGAAGGGGGAGGGGGAGAAGGGGTAGAGACCGAACAAGGTGTTACATTTGATGCGGAAAGGGCAGACATGTCTGAACAGGTGTCTGCGATATGTGGAGGAGGGTGAGATTAAACATCTGTTAAGTGTTGTCTAGTGTCTGTGTTATATGAAAGAATGCAGGCGTGTTTAATGGGTCTTATAAATAATGGGTCTGAGATTAAACATCTGCTATGTGTTGTTTGGTGTCTGGGATATGTGGGGGAGGGTTGAGGTTGAACATCTCTTAAGTGTTGATTGGTGTCTGGGATATGTGGGGCAGGGGTGAGATTGAACATCTGTGCAGGTATATTTGCACTATTTTGAATTTCAAGTCTAATATTGACAACGTTATTTACAATTTCCTTAGGCTGATGCGAGCAGTGTATGATGAACAATGGTGCATGTTTGAGAAAATCTTTTCTCTTCAATAGAGGGTAGTTGTCTTTCCCGTAATAATAGTTTTGGAACTTTGAATAAATTTCATATAAAGCTACAACTCTAGAGTTCCCAAAGTCAAAGTTCATATCGTGATAGAGATAACCTCACTATTGAGATAAAGCGGCTAATTTGTAATGTTACAATGATCAAACTCGGTACAGTCCTTCGATGCATTATTTGTTCTTGACGTCTGTGCTCCCACAATAACAAATCTTGTCTTCTCCGGTTTCGAAGTTGTTGCGACGTTCCATGTAAAGGATCTAGTTTGTGGAACAGCCGGCTGGGTATGTTGATCCATGGTTCTAAATGCGAGATGCAGTGGTATATCTGCCTTGATGATCTTGAGGATTTATACCTTTTCAGTGTCAAAAAGGTAGATTACAGGCATCCTCCATTCGATGCAAGCAAGTTTAACGCCAGCATTTCCTTCTCCTTCGGGTACACGAATGCAATTCTTAGAGTCCTTAGATCGAATGAGCACCAGCTCAAACTTGCTATTGAAGACGAGGCCCTTGTTGTCATCTGCAAATCCTGGAAGCATTGACAGGGGCACTATGGCATTGAATGCTCCTCTTGTTGGGTGCACAAAATCTTCATCTTCTCCAGGACAGCACCATCCGGCATTAAAAAAACGAATCGATTCCATGCGGTTGAGAGCAGCATAGTTGCTCATAGTCGATGTAATAGCAGGATTCCTTTTTATGTATTTACAAGTTCCATTCATGTCCAGCTGAATCTCATCAAATATAAATGCCAGGACATTTGCAGCCAGCTTCGCCAACGTAGCTGTTCTATTAGGCTTAGAAACAGATCCCTCGTTGTAGAGATAGCTCCGGTTAGGTGGAGTGTATAAATCTTCCGCTTCACTAGGTATCCTAATCTCGTCATTAGCGTCCAGAGCCGATATGTTATACGGGAGAAACATATGTTTCTCTTCTTTAGCAATCTTATCCTCAAATGAAGTCGTTTCGGTCACGTTAAAGATGTCCATTACAGAATTCTGAATCTCAAAGCTTCGAGGAACTTCTTGTTGCTTGATGTCAACGCTTTAAAGCCCAAAGGGTGAGTACGGAGATTATGTGATTGCACTGTCTTGTTATATGCTTTGCAATGGTTTCTCCTTCGAAAATCGATTCCCATTTTGTCGAATATGAAGACGTATGCTTATATCCTCGTTTCCAAAATTGATGCTATCTCCGTTCAGATCGACCACGCGAAGGGTGATTTCATCAATAAGATTTGTGTCTATTATAGGCAGGTAAATAGGGTTTGGAGGCTCTTGAAAAATGTGATATCCAGGCGGGACACAAGGGAAAAATTTATAGATCGAGTGTCCTCTTTTACCATCGAAGAAACAGCCTATCGCAATACTGCATTCGTTTCGAATGATGCACACTTCAATATGTTTACTAGGAAATCAGATTCATTCACCTGATTAGGAGCAATAACTTTGTTTTCACTGAATCCTAAAAGAGATCGAATAGAACGTCCCCTAGAAAAACCAATAGGTAAGGGGCATTTGATTTCAGCCTTCATTGTGTTATTATTAGGACGAATAAAGAAGTCGTTTTCATCAAATTTAAGCTAATCTTTGAGGTAACTGTTAATATCAGCAATTTCGTAAGGCCTGCCAGAATATCCATGATTTTAAGGGTGTTATTGGAAATATAACGGAAGAGATTCCTGTTCTCGTCCACATTGGGAATGGCATAGAAGGTTTCAAAATTCAGAAGAGCAATTTCATAATACCCGTGAGGATCAATCCTCAGAGGGGGATTCAGGTAGGTGGTAAGATCAGAATCATTCCCGCTAACAGCAATAGTGTACCTCATTGAGAGAGAAATTGCAAGCACAGTCGTCCACAGATGACTGAGCAAAAACTCTGAAATCTTCTTGTATTATACTTCAGCTTAACTCCTTTGAGATAGCTTTCTACCTCTTTCAGAGATTTCTAGTTTCCAAAGTTATCGAAATAAAACGCGATATCACCTTTCTTCTTTATAGCTACGCAATGTGTTCCTTCATTGTCAGAGTAATCGAAATTCACAATAATCCTTTCTCGTTGATACGGTTTTGAAGGTAGCTTATCCAGAAAATTTACTCCCCTAAAATGCGGAATTCTTAAACGACGCGCATATAATGCAAGCTCAATGTTACTTAGGGCATTTCCGGGATAAGTATAGCCCCTGACAAGAGCTCTGAGAGGGTTGTTTCTTATTCAGGGACTGCTTCCTCCTCTTCAGATCATTTCGTTTAGTGGCCTTATTTGCTTTTATGTCTCTGGCAGTTTTGGAGGCAACAGCTTAAGATGCGGCGAGTGGTAGCGTTGGGAGAAAACCACCAATTCTCTCTTTTTAATCTTTTTATTACTTTTTATCCCTCGGAGACCTTCTCCTTTTGCTTCCATCGCTCTGTTATGTCGGGTCATCTGTGCAAGCTCTTTATCTGCAGCTTTGTTCTTATTCACTGCTGCTGCAATTTGAGCTGCACCTACGGCTGCAGTGTCTAAGGCTGCAATAATTTGTGTGAGAGGCAGATATCCTGCATGCCTCTTTTTCTTGGATCCTGCACCAATACCTACCTTGCCCTTCGCAATTGATGTTACCATCCTTGCAGCCAACTTTCCCCCTTATCTAGTGTCCGATGATTTAACTCTTTTCCAGGCCTACTCTGCTACTATTTTATCAGCAATATTTGGCGAAGCGGAGTCCTTGAGCTATGCACAGGCAAGGTCATGAAGTTTACAAGTTTCGATCATAGAATTGATTCCAGGGTCTCCTCTCTTGAGGCGTTTTTCTAGTTTTGTCCCTGGATCGCAATATCTGTAACCGGGTAAGAGTACTTCAAATGGCAGACGATTAATAAAGTAGTTAAGTATCCCTGATCCTCTGGAGGTCTTATTCCTCCTAGGTGTCATCATAAACTAATCTATTTTATGATTTACGATCAACTTTTATACAATTTTCGAATCTAACCTCTCCTTTTGAGGAATTTCACATCCATTAAGGCACCACATTTTTCGCAAATATATATATAAACTCTAGTAATACACTTATAGGTCAGTCGTTAGGATGGATCTTGTGAAGCAAGGCTGCTCCCAACCTATTCAGGTGCTAGACTTTCAAAGTGATTTCAGGTGCGAACAACATGGAAAGCTATTTCGGTCTAACGTCAGAGCTCTTATTCTAGAAAGTTCCAGCTCAGGAAATACTAATGTACTTTTGAACTGGCTGCATCATGAAAATGGCTTGCGTTTTGAAAATGTGTACATATACTCAAAGTCCCTTTATCAGCCAAAGTGTCAATATCTCATAAAACTACTCGGAAACATTGATGCCATCGAAATAACAACCTATGAGGATAGAGAAGGCGCATTACATCCCACCGACGTTAAACAAAACTCAATCTTTGTATCTGGTGATGTCATAACTGAAAAGCAAGAAAAGATTGCCTCCTTTTACATCATGGGAAGACACCCAAACTTAGACTCAATATATTTAGCACATTCCTATGCTTAGGTCCCGAAACATTTAATTCGCGATAATACGAACATGATTGTTCTATTTAGACAAGGTAATTCAAATCTGAAACACATATATGAAGATTATGTAAACACTGATATGTCATATACAAAATTTAATGGCTTGTGCTGTCTGGGAGAGTGGATCAGAAGGAAGACCCTTCGTAACAATTGTTTATGCATGCCTCGCATAGCCACATTTTCTTGCGATTTGCAGTTATCTGAAATATAATAAGCCTCGATATGTTGGTAACGACGCGGTAGTGAGAGTTATCACCATCATCGATGATCAGTAGGTTAACCGGCCTAGCCTTCCTCGCAGATGTTTTGCGAATAGAGTCCACCAATTTGTTGATATTTAGAGCAAATGCAGCTATAGGTATATCAGCGATATTTGATTCTCAAAACGCTCAATTTCATCAATTGGATACGGGAATTTAATTCGCTCATAAATGATCGATTTGAATAGCAAATCCCTAGGGTACCATGATAGGCGGCATATATTTACCTTTGCGGGAAATTTTTAAGCCAACATGCAGCAAGTGAAACAAAAATCTTCATTATTCCTAATGTTAAGAATAGCCTTCTTCCTCTTGCTGCATGCAGGCAACTCGATATACCCTGAACCGCGAATAGGGTTATATGCTGCTGCGCTGTTTACTAGCGAGTGGATTGCGAACAAAGTCTTTGAACTTGCTGGGCCTCCAAAACGGGCTAGGTTTTCTAAAATTTCATTTTTCATTGCAGAGAAGATATCATCCGCGTTAGATGACTGCTGGATCTCTTTAGTCTTGGACTTAAAATAAACCGATTCCATGTTTTCATGGTCAGGTGTCCGTATTAAGTATGAAGCGTTCAGAAAATAACACATCTTTAATCCAGACATACTCCTCTTAAGTTGGATTCAATTTCTCATAAGAGACTCTTCCATTCATCCAGGAATTCCCTAGGGACCATTATTCCCGCCGTAATTTCAATTATGCTATTTAAAATTCGGGCCTTGAATGCTTACTCAATAGTTTTGCATTCTCGGTCAAAATGATCATTTCTACATAACCCTTTTCCCGATGATGATGATGATAACGATGATGAAGGAGATGGCCTGCAGATACCTGAAGCCCCGCCACTGCTTCCTCCTCCCTCCGGTTTACTGTGTTCCTGATGGATGCGGGAGGGAGGTGCCCATCCTCGCTGCTGGTGTGATGCACAGTCTTCCGGTATCGCGACGAAACCTCTGTTGCTGCTGGGCGCTGGTGATCCTCCTGAACGGATATTAGTTCTCCATCTTTACTAAAAGAAACATGTATCAATTACACAATAATAAAGAAAATCCAAACCTGTTGGCTACACATATTCGAAAATAATAGTAAGGCTTCCAATGTACTGCTAATAAAAATAAAAATAACAATAGCAATAACAATTTTAATCATAATAATCATCATCATCATAGTCAGAATCATCATCATGGACATAATCATCATCATAGTTGTAATCATCATCATAGTCGTAATCATCATCATCATAGACATGATCATCATCATCATAGTCACTATCATCATAGTCACAATCATCATCATAGTCATAATCATCAGCATCATAGTCATAATCATCATCATAGTCATAATCATGATGATGATAATTATGACGATGATGAAGATGATGATACTAATGATGATGAAGATAATGACGATGATAATGATGATGATTATAATTATGATAATGATAATAATAATACTAATAATAATAATAATAATAATAATAATAATAATAATAATAATAATAATAATAATAATAATAATAATAATAATAATAATAATAATAATAATAATAATAATAATAATAATAATAATAATAATAATAATAATAATAATAATAATAATAATAATAATAATAATAATAATAATAATAATAATAATAATAATAATAATAATAATAATAAT
>CM060948.1:231105750-231198250 GCA_030765055.1 Mantis religiosa
CCCGTTGTTTTCGACTTTTGCACATTTGATGGCCGTGCTGTAGATGTGACGTCATTCACACTCTTTGTCCAGTTAAATGTAGCGAATGCGAACGCACGTTAAGTTTAAGGCAACAATGTCTACATCACAGACGAACATTAGGACAATATAAGAACAAACATTATGAAAATTCTTAAAAACAATGTGTGGGAAAGTAACTTTCATCCGAGTATGCCAATATTATTTCAGTGGAGATAGATACAGTTTCAGCACAACTTTCATGTACAACTTGTGCATGTTACTAACACTCTTAAATAAAGCAAGAGTTTAGAACGGAGAACAGACCAGTGTAACAGCGCGGAACAGGCCTAAACACTATTTGTGGCCTTGTAATATAATGAACGCATTTTATGCTACAGTAGTATGTATTATTTTTATTGTTTAGTTAAGGAGATGTGTTTAGGTCCGTTAATATTAGAAAACAGGTATTGAAATATTAACTACAGCATGTGCACTTTTGCATCCTTGTAAAACTGAAGAACTGTAAAGAATTTCTAGACCTCACTGTGTATAAAATTTCGTATAAAATTCACCTTGTATGTTTGTTACGTATGATAAGTAATATTCATATAAAAAGTAAAACTTAAGTTTATGAGTAGAGACAGCCTGAAAAATTGAATGCCCTAGGCTTTATTTGTACCACGGATCGCCCGGTCACTTTTCGGTTGTTCTAAACCACTGAGCTACTATGGCCAACATGCCGACAAGACATTAAATTCTCCAACTGACTCGTATGTTTCTCGGAAGACCACTAGGGGCTGTCATATGCTATGAGACACCCATCTTTTTGTGGCGACTTGCTATGCTGTAAGTACCTTAATCTACACACGGCTAGTGTGAAAGAAATTATTATATCCATCAATTTACCCTAAAACATAAGTTTATGTTACGTAATATAGTCTTATCATGGAAGTATTTAAAATTACGCAACAAAAGCTTGCTTCCAACATTCAAATAAAGTGTTCATGTGTTCAGTTGAACTAACAAGGTGTTGCAATGGAAAGATAAGTCAACAGTGCAAGCTTTCAAACATGTCTGTCTACTTGAAACAGGAAACATGCAATATAGAATATTTTTAAACAGCTGACCCTTTAAAAATACACTTTGTTTATTTTAGTCGGTCCTACATTTCCCCAATATCATATTTTTAATATTTTCTTGTTATGAAAATAACTCTAAAATTTAATGCCTGAAAATAACTTTACAGACTGTTCCCATAAATTTTAAAATATTCATTTAAATTCGCCTTATTAATACTTAAAATACTTATTCAGTTTTATCAGATTTAATAGTAATTTTTTGAGAAAATTAAGAACACCGAAAATTTTACAACTGAAAACACAGTCTGGGGTGGGAAGTTTTCTTGAATATTATTGCATAGAATGCTTAAGCAAGGTTTACCTCAAATGTGAAACAGGAAATTTTGGTCGTAAAGATTAATTATTCAAATAAACGTTTTTAGAAAGTTATCAACAATAATTAATTAAATTGGTTCAATAATTGTTTATATTTGAAAACAGTACAAGGTGTATTTTGGGCCTGTTTGCAGAATTAAAAATTTAATAATCAGTGCAATATGTTATATCGTGGACCTGGGCAGATTCAGTCAACAAAGACCTTGCGCTTTGGCAAGCTACATCGAGAAAGGGCGGAAGTCGGTGCAATAGATTGGTATTTCAGTTATTTCCAAGTGCCGTCAGATGGGTCAACAAATTCCCTAGAATTTCATGGTTCGATGCGGGGTTTCAATATATATACGAGGTTAGAAGGATCACTTGTACCATTTCGTTCATTTCGTCTTCGTGTGTTGACTTACTTGTTATTTCTTCACCATGCACCGTGAACTAAAACATTCCACACGCCATCAGCTTTTATTGTCCGCTGTCACAGTCGATTAACAAAACAGAGTATCTGAAGGTTCTCGGGTTCCACATTGAATAAAGTAAATATTTAGAAAATCTCGTGTGTTCTGCTGCATTGTGCTGTCTCGAAACTACTCCCTGAGAACCGAACCCAAGATTCCATGCAGGGGTAGCAGTTTACAGCAGCTGGAGGCAACGGGAAAGCAGACCAGCTACGAAACCTAGGGGAGAGTCTTGACTTCGAGTCCAGGTACCTACGCAGCGTGAGGCCAGTGAGCAACGTTCTTGCCGCAAATGTGAAATATAATATTAATACGATGTTGCGTTACGTTGACAGAATGACGAGCCGTTTTGTAGAAGTGCCCGTATGTTTTTAATAAAATCTCTATATTAAATTTTTGGGTAAATAACACTGCATCCTGTTACCTACAATAAACAGATGGTATAGAAAGAAAAAATCTGAGGGAATACGTAAAACCACGATGCATATTGTTGTCCTTGAAAATCTGAAAGCACCGAACTTAAACAGCAAACGTGAAGCTTATATCATAGTTGGAGAAAATAAAAATTACCTTAGCACAGTTGGCTGGTGCAGGCTGTATAACTTTGGCGATTGAAATGTGATGGAAACATTAGTGCTTCATTTCCAATATAGGCACATTCCTGAATAACGACAACATTTTATCTATAGTCCTGAATTGTGATTCTGGCTGACATTCCACTAAATCAACAACTCACCAGTTGTTTTTCTTGTTTGTAATTCTTTGCACAAATTTGAATATTTATGAGTGACTTAATGTTCAGCATGTCGCTGCCTTCACCATAGTTATTTTATACTACGATAATACTCAAGTGGGTGAGACAACACTCAGTTATTTAAGAAGTGGGAAATACGAAAGTAAATGAAAAATCGTAATAAACATTCCAGGCATGGGCTCATAAAAAGACGCAAGATTATTTTTTCTAAGTGTACTGCTAAGAAGCGGAAAGAAAGGCTCAACAGCCGAAAAATCAAGAAATATTGAAATAATTCTAAGGTTGACTGCACCAAATGGTTACTTTACATATAGTGTACATCTTAACGATAAAAGAAATGAAATGTCATTTTATTCTCTACTCCGATATCTTACACGATAGTTTAATCCAAAACTTTAGAAGGACTTTGAAACAAAGGTAGTAAATCCTTAAAATGTTTGTATTTGATCAGACTTCATTTATGCTGCTCGACGCACATGTAAGCAGGACGAAACCACATTTCACTAATTTCACAACACAGCACCGTTTCTTCTTATTTGTGGTATAAGCAGTATCCTATTGCTTTTGTTTGGTACTATCATTTATTTACTTCAATGGTGACCATCTATATACTATATACATTATACGGATAAGGTTTTAGAAGGCATATGAGCTGATCCAATGCGTGCACACTGTGGGTGCCATCTGATGCGCCAGAGAGCGGAAGATACAGAGATGGAACGTATGATTTGTCGTCTGGCAAATTGTCAGAACGCAAACTCACGTAGCAAAAGATAATTATGATAACATTATAAACTCTAACATTCAATATTAACATGCTTATTTACTGAAAATAACATCCCTGAATTTCTGAAAATGATTTGCTCTAGAGGAGTTGATAGCTTAAATAAAATAAAGGTTCACCAATTTCTTTGATGGAAGTTTTGCCCTATTTTGCAATAAGCGATACAGTTTGTACACTTACATTGCACGCTCTGGTTGTTAGTTCCTGACTTTGTAAAAAATTAATCCGGTCACGCACTTTGTCATATGAAATTTCTTAAAGAAACTGTAGACCTTAAAAATACTATTTCTGGTCTGGGTGCAGACTACCTTAGTACTTGCGCCACTGGTACTAGGCTTTGAAAGTGACATTGTTAACAGTTTGCAGAATATAATGTAAACGCATCAATTTTCTTCTTATAGTCACAGTTACACAGTGCACCTAAAACTTAAATTTGCGTTACGGACTTGTCTTGAACGGAACTTCAAGGAATACGCGTGCGCGCTCCTGGACTGCACTGATCCGTGGTCAGTAAATTTATGAATAAATATATGCAGTTCCTAAAGACATTTTTTCAATCTTACTCAGTAACGCGTAATTAAAAGGAATAACACAGGGCAAGGTTGGAAGTTGAAGCATAAACACCGGAGTGAGGTGTTTACTCTCGAAGCGACAAACTCGAGAACCATAGGTCTTAGGGAAATGTCCATTTGTACAGTCAGCCTCGAAAATTCTTGGCGTAGATACCAAGGCATATCAGAATGTCGAAATTTCAGTAGAAATTTTGAGCGCACTAAAAAGAGAAACCTCTATTTCTCACGCTTGTGCTGTGCGTTCCGAACTAGGTAACGCTGCACGCTTGTGTTGTGGTATTTTTTGGTACGAACAAGTAGTAATACATATTTTAAGAATATGTGATATTACGTTCACATAACTTTTTCTATCCATACTTCAGAAAGCTACTCTGAAGAATACCCGTCATTCTTCTTCAATTCAATCGAGGAATACCCGTCATTCTTCTTCAATTCAATCGAGGAAAACATTTGCAGAAATTATTGCGCGAAAGAGATACAGATATTTCAACGAAACGCTCTTAGGCTGATGATTGGTCGAAGGAAAATCTCGGGTGTCTTTAGAGGCGGTTATCAAGGGCAACCTATATACCAGGAGTCTGAGAGCGTTCAGTTAAGGTATCAATATCTCTTTCTGTATGATTGTTATAAATATTAAATATTTGCTGGAAAACCTGCTTAGTCCTAGAGGAATGGAAGATAGGAAAAGCACATTGTATTTTTAAAAAGGAAATAGAAATGACTGCCACAACGTAGAGGCATATGTTTATTAAATACGAGCTACAAAATATCTTTATAAGATAATTCGTAGGCTACATATAATTAATGAATATATGCTTTCAGAAGAAGAAAATAGATTTCGGCAGGGACGTTTCTGTTCAGACTGCATATTTTTAATAGAGTAGATCATTCAGGGAAGGCGAGAATTCAGTCTACCAACTTATTTATTATTTATTGATTATGATAAAGTTTTGACAGATCAATTACAAAGAAAACTTTGGGAAATGATCTATAAGACAGGCATCCAGAACCCTTGATAAGAGTAATTCAGTGTTTGTATTGTGTAACATATGTATCAATCAGTAATAGTGACAAGCAAATTCAAATAAATGGAAGTGGTAAGCAAGGCTGCCCAATGTCCCCATGCATTGTTTAGTACATACATCGACGACGTCATAAGACAATGGCAGGAACACTTAAATGTAAGTTTTATAATAAATAACAAGGCCTTAAAAGCCCTACTGTTTGAAGACGATTAAGTAATATTTAGTAATACAGTGTAAACTATAAATTTCAGTATACAAATTTGAAAGGAGTAACCAGTAATTACTACATGAGAATTTCAGAGATGAAAGCAAAAGTGATGACGTTCCAAGGGACAAACCACTTAAGAAGTAAAACAGTAATACATAATAAAACAATATAACAGATAAATATCTTTAACTATCTGGGGTTTAACGTATCCTACTGCCAAAAGAATGATATTAACATAAAAATAAGCAGATTGTATAGCATGTGTGGAACAATATGAACAACATTGATAAATAAAACAGCTCTCAATTAAAATTCTCTAAAACTACGGCAGTTCCCATGTTAACTGATGCCTATAAGAATTGGACACTTATAAGATGAGATAGAAGGCAGATAGGATCAGCTGAAATAAAATTCTTACGTTCTGTGGCGAGATATATACTTTAAGATAAAACTATGAGGACATTAGAACAAAATTAAACATATTCAGCTTAAATGATACAGTAAATCAAATAAGAAATAACTGCTTAGAATATATAAGAAGGATGTCACACAATTGATTACCACAGGTAATTACTTCACTACCAAGTTAAAGGGAGAAGAAGAGTTGGACGTGCATGCACCAGATGGATAAACTCGATCTCTTGTATTGGAAACAGGTCAAATGCCTAGATTCGGGAAGTAAAAGAAGAAGAAGATAATTGTATGATAGTTGTAATAATCGAAGGTTTCAGCTGATGTTATCAATTACTGCGTTTGGGTTCCTACTAGTATCAAGCTTGTATTCTGTTTCTGATACAGAATCAACGTAACTTTGCTCCTAGCTGCATACGTTGGCATATGTCTACGTTGTGTTGTGTTCTCTTTTATTTCCTATTCTCAGATTTCTGATACTAAAATTTAAAGTTACTCCCTTAAACAATATCCCTACCCCCGGGAGTAAGGATAAGAGGAGACAGAGGGCGGCCGTCCTAAGGAGTAACGACAGTACAGATTGTAGGATCCCTATATTTTACTTAGATGGAAACTTCTCCGGTAGGTCAGGACATCGGACATTCCCCCCTATTGTGGTCCTGAAGTAATGCCAGCAGCAGTTTCGGAGAAGATCGGCAACCGACCTACGGAGGAGAAAGTAGTTCACTTAGAGCATATCATCCTGCCATGCGCCGCCGAGACTCTCGCGACACTTCTACACTGAACGAGAGATGATATGAAACGATAATGGAGATGAAATGAAGGGACAGGAAATTCTGGGAATGTAAATAGCTTGCCCACCATTCGCCTGGCGACCTGGAACACCCGAAAAATCTCATGGATCAGGTAAATCGAACCTGGACCTCCCAAATGCGGGCCACAGACAAACCGCCTGAGGTATCCCGCTCGGTGAAGTCACCCTTAGTTTCAGTATCAGGTTCGTGCTCTTCACAGACCAATAAACCTGTGATACTTGCAACCAAATTTTATGCATATAGGATGCAATTGATGCGATGATTTCTTCGTTGATTATCTCCAAGTTGGATTCTGTAATTCACCTCGGCTGCTCTTGCATTAGCTTGAGATCTTATTTTGAGGTACGGTCGCAGATGAGAGCTGATGGTAGAGTTGTGTGCAGATAAAATAAGTTTTCAATACTTTCTTTTCCAAATTGTAATATTAATTTAGATAAATCATATGAATAACACTTTTAAATACTTAACCAAATAATAACTTCTATTAAACGTTGATATTATATAATATTAAGAACAATTGTGTAGCTTTTCCTTCCTTCCCTCCTTCCTTCCTTCCCTCCTTCCTTCCCTCCCTCCTTCCTTCCCTCCCTCCTTCCTTCCCTCCCTCCCTCCCTCCTTCCTTCACGTCAGGAGATGACGTGATTATGGAAGATTTGGTCAAAGAAACGTAACTACTTAACTTGACTATCAAGCTGTATTGATGTTTCCTTCTTAAATCGACGGATTTCAGTTTTAAGGCCGGTATCCAAGAGGAGCTGAACTGAAGTCCAGCATCACGATTAAGCGTGCTCCTTTCAGAGGAAATTGCCAAAGCCTCCTTAATTCTCCGCTCCCAGTAACTGTTGCATATTGCCAAGATGGTCATCTCCCGAAAATTGGCTCTATGGTCGTTATAAAAAAAATGATCCGCCAGGCCAGACTTCTCAGGCTGCATTAAACGAATGCTCCGTTCATGTTCGATTATTCTACTAGCGATGGACCTTCCGGTTTGTCTCCTATATACGGTGTCCCACATTCACAGGGAATGCGGTACACTCCCGGAACTTGGAAGTCCAGTTTGTCTTTTAATGGTCTCTTCAGAGTTGGCTTGTGGTTAGTCCTGATGTATTTGGCGAGAATTCTGCTGATTCTGCCGGATAGATTGCCGGTAAACAGCATGCAGGCGTTAGGCTTACTGACGTTTGCTGTATTACATGTTTCCCTTTCCTAGCTTTGGTGATCGAGTCTTCAACGTCATATTCGGAGTAGCCGTTTTTACGGGAAGTGAGTCTCAGATGCTGTAATTCTTGTTTTAAGTGGCTGGGATCAGAGATAGACAAAGCTCTGTGGGTCAGTGTATTGAGAACTCCCAGTCGTTGAGACTTTTGATGGAAACTATGAGCGTTCAGATAGAGATCGGTGTGTGTATGCTTGTGGTATACATCTCCTGATCTGGCATTTAATTTACTGAAAACAGTCTTTTGTTCAGTAATGCGAATTTTGATGTTATATCCAGTATTTCATTTGTGGTCATAACATTTTATAATATCCTGATGATGGGAGCGATGCACACTCCCGAAACGTCGATTTCTAATCGTCTTTTCACCTGGCTTGCTGGCCGAGAAAAAAGTGAGCAAATTGAAGACTGATACATTCTCGCAATATGCGCAACACTAGACATAGCATTCTCAAACCAAAGAAAACAAATAGATTTTCCAAAACACCAATATTAAATAACCGAATTTACTTATGGCACCACCTTATACTAACTGGAATAGAGATAGGTTGTCTGTTCCAATCACTCGGTTATACACGGAACTTTCACAGTTTTATAATTCCATATTGGACAGAATGCATACGGATCATTAGAATATATAACAATAGTGTTGCAAAATATTATAATGTAGTCGCTTCCTTCAGCTCAATGGTTTTCTGTTCTTAGGTCAGATATTACATTGCTTCTTCAATACTAATGGTAATGTTAATGGTAATGATAAAACTACTCCGCAGCAAAAATGATGTTTTACTATGACTCAGTGTACCTAAACAGAATGTTTGCCCTGAGTTCAACGTTGCAATCCGTTTTTTTTCTATCACGCCAGGTTTTTGAGAAAATATACAAGGGGCGTCCAGAGAGTAAGCTCTGTTTCAATTTATCTCCGCTGCAGCGCTGCGATCGCTGTTCCACACATGCGTGGTAGACGCTCTGTATCAAGGAGAAGAAACGTTTGCCACCGTGAAATCGTTGTCAGCCACGTACGCTATGCTGTGCTGCTTTACAATGTCTATTGCGAGACACTTAGGAAATTGCGCCGCGCAATACAGAATAAGCGGCGAGGAATGCTGTCAAAATGTGTTGTCTTTCTTCACGACAGCGCACGACTACACACTGCAAATGCGACGAAAAACTTCCTATAGGGATTTGGCTAGGATGTGTTTGACCAACCCCTGTACAGTCCTGACCTCGCTCTTAGCGACTTTGATCTGCTTTTGCAACTCAAATCTTTCCTTGGCGGCCAACAGTACAATAATGACGAAGAGCTAAAAGAAAATGTTTCAAACTGGTTGAAGACACATGCGGCAAACTTTTTGTCGTGAAGCAATGTGCTGCGACCTGTTAAGGGCAATTGAAGAAACCAATTTGTTGCAAAATGTGTTGTTTAGCAATGAGGAGTCACATTTGGCATGGTTATTAGACACAACTGCAGAGATTGGGCGGATGAACAACCAATGCGGTCATGGAGTGGGAACAAAACGCCCTAAAAGTTAATGTGTGATTGGGGCTGACAAAATCGAAGATGTTTGGGCCATTCTTCTTTGAAGAACAAACAGCGACAGGCATTTCGTACCTTGATATGCTACAAGTGCTCCTTCAACAAACATTACAGCAGGATGGCGCTTTGGAAATGTGGTTTTCCAACAGGATCGAGCCCCTTCTCATTTCGCACTGATTGTTCGAGAGTACCTGGATACCACATTCCCACGTCGATGGATTGGCAGGGGTTCACACCTCATATGGGAGCCACATTCCCCAGTTCTGACACATCTTGACCTTTGCATGGGGATACGTGAAATCACAAGTCTAAAACTTAAAATCTCCTCCATTGCCATTCTTAAGAAGCGTGTCAGTAGGACAATGTGCAACATCACACCAGCAATGCTAAACAAAGTGTCTGAGGCAGAAGTGCTTCGCTGGAAAGTGCCACGTGGTCATATCGATTGGGACCAAGAAAAAACGTTCATGGATTCTGGATTACCATGTCGTATTGTTTACAGTACCTGCATTTGTTGAAATCTAATATTACGTTTTCTCAAAAATGGATTGAAACGTTAGGTTCACGCTGTATAGCGCTAATAGGTGAATATTAAATTAGTGCTTTCCCTTTTTTGAAAAAACTGGACATGGTAAAAGAAAATAGATAACATATTTCGAATCAATGCCCCAAAATTAGGGAGAAAAGACATTCAGAATCAAAACATAAAAACAAATTAATTGCAGATCAGTATAATGATAATGGTTATAATGATAATAATGATAATAATTAATAATGATAATGATAATAATCATGATAACAAGAATAACAATAACAATAACAATCACAATCATCATAATCATCATAATCATCAAAATCATCATAATCATCATAATCATCATCATCGTCATCATCGTCATCATCGTCATCATCGTCATCATTGTCATCATCGTCATCATCGTCGTCGCCGTCATCTACATCATCATCATCATCCTAATCATAATCCTAATCATCCTAATCATCATCATCCTAATCATCATCATCATCCTAATCATCATCATCATTATCATCCTAATCATCATCATCCTAATCATCATCATCATCCTAATCATCATCATCATTATCATCATCATCCTAATCATCATCATCATCCTAATCATCATCATCATCCTAATCATCATCATCCTAATTATCATCATCATCCTAATCATCATCATCCTAATCATCATCATCCTAATCAGCATCATCATAATCCTAATCATAATAATGATAATGATGATAATAATAATAAGCGTAACTGTATTGTTTTTGTAATCGTGGAGTACACCGGAGTCGACCCCTGTATCACGCTCTTGTTTTGTCAGAGATGAGGCATTTATGAATTTCTACACTTGATACCAGTGGCTGAGTGGGATATTCCTACCTCCACGGTTATAGCAATGCCAATTAACTGGCTTGTGTTGTCTTCCTCGCTTTGGCATTTAAAACAAAACTTCTTTAATTATATTTAGGAAGACCTACATAGGGCGTTCTCTTTCCCTCTACGCTGTTGATTCTACATTCCATTCTCTTACGTTGTTTACGTAGCTTTTTATTCTTTCTGTCTGAATCAATTTACCAACAATGCTATCACATATTCCTACTCATTAACTATGAGTCTCCTTCAATCTCACTACAAATCAATTTACATATATTATTATAAGCAAATGGAACTATATTTGGCTGCAAGTACTTTTATCGGCATTTCTTGAAGTGATTTTATAGGAAGATTTTTGTTCATTAATGTTCTTATTCTTCTCTTCTGTTTGATTAATTCGTTTTACGGTGGGATGGAAAGAACAAATTTTCAGTAATATAGAAATGAAATGGTAACGTACAGAAGCTATTAGTGGGTTCTCAGCAGAAGGGGCGGGAAGTTTAGAGGAAGTTTGGCAGCTGAGGAGGACATTCTATGCATAATCTTGAACACTTCAGGACTTTTCGAAGATGGAGCTAGACGTAGCTGAATAAGGTGACATTTCCTGCCTCAGGGATTGAAATCACGTGTTACCGCGTAGTATAAGACTTAAACGTTTCAAACTTTTATTTTTCAAATTTTGATTCCAATGTCATCCTTACTTTAATCACACACCCACGCAACCCTGAGAGAGGACTCAGCTCGAGATTGAAGCAAGTTCATCGCTATAACTCCGCGTAGCATCATCGTGAGGTGGATAATCGTGTGTGACTGCTGTCATTCGGAAAGAATGAGGGTTACGAGACGTGGGTTCGGAAAACGGCAATGTTCCTACAGGAGGAAGAATTGGTTTACTCAGAGCATATCATCTTGCTATGCACCACGTAGACTCCCGCCGACATTTCTAGATGACAGCGTGATCATCAGCGCCCGTAAAATCCAAATAATGCTAAAAACGGGATAAAAGAACCTAAATAACAACCCTTTTAAATAAAATAACAGATAAAATTACAAAGTGATAAGGTAGTCAAGATCTAAAAGAAGCTAAAAGCATAATAGGGATAAAAAGCATGAATTCTAAATTCTAAAACTTGCTTTTAAAACAGCTTAACAACTTTGGCCACTGCTTGCCAATATATCTGCCAAGCTGGCAGGCAGCTTGAGAGACTGTGGGAGATCCGCAAGGTCAAAACAGGTCAAAAGCACGTGACGGACCGAAAGAGCGCCAGCGCAGGGTGGGCAAGCTGAAGCAGGGTCCCATATGAATTTAAAACTATGGGTAAAAAAGCAGTGACCAGTTCTTAACCGAGCCAGACTCACTTCCTTCCAACGAGAGGAACGGCAGGAAGTCACCCAGGGAATCAAAGGTGCCTTTACAGATCCCAGTTTGTTGCTGCGGAGATGGATCCATTCTGTGACTCAGGAGGAGCACGCAGTGCTTCGCAACTGAAGGCTAAAATCTTCCGTGAAGACCAGTTGGATAAAAACCTGGGGCTGTGTTGTTGCCGTCTTGGCTGCCGAATCCGCAAGTTGATTCCCCTGCAAGCCCACAAGACGCACACTACGCTAACGCCTGAGGCGTGGATGGTGTGGATGGCGACCTGGATACGCTGTACAATAGGCTGGCGGTTGTACAGTGCACGTAGGCTGTGGAGTGCGCTAAGGGAATCACTCACGACAAGGCTATTATCCAAACTTCTGCAGCGAAAATGTAAAATGGCTCGGTAAATGGCATAGAGCTCTAAATTTTAGGTGGAAGTGCTGCCATGGAGATCAAATGTAAAGGGTTCGGCTCCATGGACACACACACACTTCCAACACCGCTATAGTATTTTGACCCGTCCGTAAAAAATTACGTTAAAATCCTTATACCCCGATAAAACTTCCAAATATAAGATGCGGATAATACTCGTGGGCGCCCTGGACTAGCTATGCAGCATCATACGGAGATCTACGGGAGCTATTGCACGCAACCAAGGGAGATACAAACTTTCACACTTAGGGAATATCCTAGGCATGTCAAAAGCATGTCTCTTAAGGGGCTCCTGGAAGCGAAAACCTGGCGGCTAGGGACTAAGACGTGTGTTCCTGTAACGTACGTCGTATAAGGTGTCTAAAAAGGGTGCATAAGTCGGATGCAAAGGCATACTATATAACCCACAGGCATAATTACCTAGCAGGACTTCCCGCCGACGTTGGAGAGGACACTCTGCCACTTCGGCGTAGAGATTCACAACTGGACATTTTTACCCTGAAAGAGACCACCAGATGAGAGATGATATGAAATGATAATTGAGGTGAAATGGAGAGAGAGGAAATTCGGGACAGTAATTGTCTTAGCCAGCATTCACCTGGCGACGTGGAAAACCCCCAGAGAAACCTATGGGTAATGTAGGTCAACCACAGGAATTGAACACGAACCTACCGAACTTCCCGCAAATAGATGTGTATTCCACCTGCAACAGTTTTCTCTGAAGGGCTATTTAGCACAGAAGGACTGATATCTGACAGAAAAGGAAATAGACTTTACTTCAAAACAGTGAATATGCTAGTATTTATGTTAACAAAAACTTACAAAAGTGGACTGTTTTACTTTTAAATGTCTATCTCTGATCCCAGCCACTTAAAACAAGAATTACAGCACCTGAGACTCACTTTCCGTCTAAATGACTACTCCGAATATGACGTTGTAGCCTCGATCACCAAAGCTAGGAAAGGGAAATATGTAATACAGCAAGCGTCAGATAACCCTACCGCTACTGCCTGCGCCCCGTTTACCGGCAACCTATGCGGCATATTCAGCAGTATTTTCGCCAGATACATCAGGACCATCCACAAGCCAGCTACGAAGATCAAATATCTGCTGAGACCAGTGAAAGATAAACTGGACTTCCAAGTTCCGGGAGTGGACCACATTCCCTGTGAATGAGGGACAACGTATATAGAATAAACCAAAAGGAACATCGCTACTAGAATAATAGAACATGAATGGAGCATTCGTTAAATGCAACCTGAGAAGTCAGGGCTGGCGGATCATTTTTTTTATAACGACCATAGAGCCAATTTTCGGGAGACGACCATCTTGGTAAAATGCAACAGTTACTGGGAGCGGAAAATTAAGGAGGCTTTGGCCATTTCCTCCGAGAGGAGCACGCTTAGTCGTGATGCTTGATTTCAGTTCAGCTACTCTTGGAAACCGGCCTTGAAAATGGAAATTCGTCGATTTAAGAAGCAAAAATCAATACAGCTTGATACTCAAGTTTAGTTACGTTTCTTTGATCCAATTAATCATCTATACTGACGCCATCTCCTGACCTGGCATTTAATTGACTGAAAACAGCCTTTTGTTCAGTAATGCGAATTTCGATAGTGTTTTGTCTTTGTTTCTGTTGGTATTATATCCTGTGTTTCCTTTGTGGTTATAACATTTACCAAATATCCTGATGATGGGAGAGATGTACACCCCCGAAACGTTTATATCTGATCGTCTTTCACCTGGCTTGCTGCCCGAGAAGAAAGTGAGCATATTCGTCACCAGGAAAGCTTCAGGTCTTATTTCAGTCTAATTTAGAGTTTATAAATAAGAATACTGATGATTTGAAGTTTTATCTGATTAAAACTGTTCACCTAATTAATTTAATTGGCATTACACAGTTCTCTCAACATTCTAGTTTGTATTGAAACTACAAATAGAAATGGCGGTATCGCGTATCGAAGTATCGGTATCGTGGAAGATATCGTGTATCCAGAATCGAGTATCAAAGCTTCTGGTATCGACCCATCCCTGGTAGAAATATTTATCAAAATGTGTTGAGTAGCTTTTGAAATTACATAACTTAACAAAGGTTTTCTGTTTAGGATATTAATATTGTCGCGATGGCATTGTTGCGGCTGAGACGGCGTGAGGGACGAGGTCAAAGAGACGGTCAGAGCAATGCGGAGATAAAAGCTCGCCGAAACGGTAGGGGGGAAGGCGACGAATTTCTGGAGAGTTCTTCTTTCTTCTAACGCCGTCCTGATTGTTTGAGAACATACCACGAATTTCCGGAATGGTGAGTAAGCTATAAAAGGAGCCGCCACCCGTCACTGTGTGAGCTGTGTTTGTGGTCGATGACCTTGGAAGTTGTACTGTGTATGTGACATAATTCTGCCACTCTAGGTGTTGACCGAAGTGTGTTTCTACGGAAATAAAGAGCAATATTTAGTGTTTGTAACCTTAACTTTTGATATCACGAACTCACAAAGTCACCATACAGATTACACTGGGAAACAATGAAAATGTTTCGGGCTTAAAATAGTGAATTTACGTGTATTTTCATCTGCTGAATTAAAAAACCACTATAAAATGACAGATTAACTCTTGTTTTGAAGATAAAGTGACATTTCATTTTTAGAGTAGACATTTTAATTTTGGGGGAATTTTTCTGGGCGTTGGCACACCTGTCAAATAACAAAACACATTCAGAGAGAAATTTTGGAAATTAAGTGATGCAAAAGTTAAGGAAGACATTTTTGTTGAACCACAAATAAGAGAACTTGTAAAGGATCCTGCATTTGACAAAGTTTTGGAGGGTAAAGAAAAGGAAGTTTGGGAAGCCTTTAAGGATGTTGTTGATGGACTTTTAGGCAACAAAAGAGTTGACAACTACAAGCATTTGGTGACAGTGCTCCTGTAAAAATACCGTAACCTTGAATGCAACATGTCCCTTAAGATCCATTTCCTCCATTCCCACCTAGACTTTTTCCCTCCTAGTTGTGGAGCTGATAGTGATGAACATGGGGAGAGATTCCATCAGGATATTTCTGTTATGGAACAAAGATATCAGGGCCGTTGGAATGAAGTAATGCTTGCGGATTACTATTGGTCTTTGTATAGGGATTCTGCGTAACTCCATCACAAGAGGCTAGCTAAAAGACGACGAAGTCAATAGGCCACCACATGATTCTCTTCAGACAACGATATCTGCGAAGTAGTTTTCCAGCAGTTTAGAACTCTTAGCAGGTAATTACCAGTTAAAAAAGTCAAATACACTTTTATTGTTGTTAGCATGTCTGTAATTAAAATGGATCGTTTTCTCTCAATCCGTTTATATGTAATACTTCCACCTTGCGTAAATCATAGAAACTAGAGCTAATCAAAGTATTTCAGTGTCATATTTGTTTTTCTCAACCCAAAATTAATAGGAATTGCCTCATAAAGTGCACGAAACATTCAAAAGTTTGTTTTTATTACCCAGAGTTTATTAATTCAATAAAGGTGATTGTATAAGATTGATAAAGGCTGGCCCCGTAGCTCATTCGGTATAGCAACTGCCTGCCGTGCTAGGGGTCCGTGTTCGATTCCCGGCGGTGGGGGTGGGGATGTTTCTCTGACCAAGATAATTCCCCATCTTCCCCAGAGTCTGGAAGTATTAGTGAGAGTGTGATTGTGTGCGTGATGTAATGATTAGAACCCAACGAATTCGAGTTAACACCTTCGGTATGTTCCAAAGGAGAACGGCCGCCGATATGACCATTGGAGTTAAAGGCGGAGTACAAATGGAACAAGTGAAAGAAAAAAAATTATAAAATATGTGTCAGAAAGCGGAGCTCAGATGCATCTGAATGTTATTTGCATGACGTGAATTTTTAGGAAGTTTTATGTAGCGAATTTAAATTTGGTATGGTCTCAGTGCTACTTGAAATTTTCTAATTTTTTGTGTAAACAAAGGCCATTCAGTCATGTTTAACTCTCAATCTCGGGATATATCCAAAACTGGACAAGTTTTCTAAAGGATTATTTGCATATTGTGACGACCTATTCTTACTTTGAATAATTTAGAAACACTTGGTCAGGTCGAACACTCGGGAGCAAACACTCAGAGCAGAACTACATGGTTTAGCGAGAGGATGGGATCTTTACTATAATGGTTCATTGTAATTAGGGTAGGGTAAAACTAATTAAAAGTGGAATTCACTTAATAAGAATATTTACTACAACAAACAGATTTACAAAAGCGGCCATAATGGCCGTTTACCTGCCCAGATGCGGAGCTGCCTAAAGATACATGTTGTTCAATCAGCTCGCAG
Organism: Mantis religiosa; assembly: GCA_030765055.1. Classification (NCBI taxonomy): domain Eukaryota; kingdom Metazoa; phylum Arthropoda; class Insecta; order Mantodea; family Mantidae; genus Mantis; species Mantis religiosa. Next base: position 231,122,480 of record CM060948.1, read on the forward strand.
TTACAGAGAGTCTCTTGGCTAAAATCCACTTATCCAGTCCGCAAGGAGGGGGAGGGAGTGACGTCACCTACTACTTGAGTCAAGAGTACATTACTACAATCTGTGACAATATTTACCTCGTAACGTTTCAAGCAAGCCCAGATAAGTGTCTCAGTTTACACAAATACAATATTTTCCCTTTTTGTGTAACATTTTCTAGGACGAACAGCGGTTTTGTCGCAATGCGGTATGTTAAATCATGGTTACTATTTATCTTAGATATATCAGTTTAAAAGCTCAGACAGCAAGAAGCCCGAAATATAACAATTATACCACTTAGCCGGGATCCGTTAAGTTACAATCATAGGACTTTCTCCACTTTCGATACTTTTTTTCTACAAAATATGATTGTAGACCTTTAATTTCTTGTTTTACTACGTACTTACTAAAGGAGAGCAGTATAGAGATTTCACCCTTTAGGGGGGGGGGAGAGGACACTGTGAAAGCGTATGCCAGAGGAAGACGGCTTCGAGAGTTGTAACGTATTTCAGTTGTGAGCGAGGCCTACAGTGCGTGTGACGTTAGACAAGAACCGTGTAGCACCAAGTTACGTATATAAATGGCGCTTTGAGTACAGAATCTGAGGATTCAGTCAGCTGTAGCGCACTCGATGACAACAATGTAGCTGCCACGTTCCTAATGGAACTGTTAAATTTCCAATGTGACGATTTATTGGACAAATATACAGACAAGAAGGACTTGGCTGATTTTTACAAGAATGTCCTCCAAACCAGATTTACCAGGTTGTATTTACTTGCCACATGGACATTGTGTATGTTTGGCTCGACATATGCTATGAAATTAGATAAGTCCGAACCCCGCAGTACCTTTTCGGATCACAATCAACATGCAGCCTTCGACTACAAATTTTTCAGACATTACGTCCTGACATTGATAAACCAGTTAAAGAAAAGCGTAACAGAAAATGTCGGAAAATGTCCACGTAATTTTGTTCTGAAAGGATCTCCTCTAATTTGCAGAGAAAGTTACTTTATGTTTTATTTTATTTACTTTATAACATTCCTGACCTTCAGGTAAACTACAATTTGAAGTTTTATATATATTTTCTTATAACACAGAGCCAAAATGTAATTGTTTATAAAGTGTGACCAATTCTGCAATTAAAGCAGCCAACATTAATATTACAACACCCAAGATGTAAGTTGTACATATTATTAATACCCGATATGTATCCTGTCTTGCCTACGCTGTCGCAGCCCCAACACATCCTTCCTCTTGGACAGTAGAAATCAGCGCGGTGACGTCACACGCTAACCTGCCTTTCCTTCGGGAGCATATTTGGCGGTGAGGGCTGGCGGAACTGACGTCACACCACCACTACCTGTCTTCCCTGCTCTTTCCACGATCGGTTTACGTTGGTGTCACTACAAAGCGTCTCTGTAGCTTCGTTTTACTAAATGTTCTCATAAGTGAGACTCAGTTACTAAACGTGCACTAATAGACGAGTGGTTATAGAAAAGTATGTAGGATTAAGTTTATATTGCGGAAACAAGGAGATCCGTGGTTCAAATTCTGGCCATGGCATTGAATTTTTCAGTTTGATCCTAATTAATTAAAACACCCATACACAGGGGATGTATTTAAAAAGATTAATTCTAATCATTTAAGCAAGTATTAATTCCTCAATATAAATTTAACATTTAGAGTACAATGAATGAGTGAAAGAAAGAAAGAGAGAAAAAGAGAGAGAAAGAGAGAGAAAGAGAGAGAGAAAGAGAGAGGGAGAGAGACAGAGAGAGGGAGAGGGAGGGAGAGGGAGGGAGGGAGGGAGGGAAGGGAGGCAGGGAGGGAGGGAGGGAGGAAGGAAGGAAGGAAGGAGGGAAGGAGGGAAGGAGGGAAGGAGGGAAGGAAGGAGGGAAGGAGGGAAGGAAGGAAGGAGGGAAGGAGGGAAGGAGGGAAGGAAGGAAGGAAGGAAGGAAGGAAGGAAGGAAGGAAGGAAGGAAGGAAGGAAGGAAGGAAGGAAGGAAGGAAGGAAGGAAGGCCTGGTATTTAAGTACTTATAATAGTAAGTCGCCACAGATGTGTATCACGAATACGAGAGCCCCTAGTGGTTCACCGGCAAAATATAATGAGTCAAATGGAGAGTTTAATGTTGCGACGGCATGTTGGCAATGGTAGCTCAATGAGTTAGAGTGACTGGACGGAAAACAGGAGATTCATGGTTCAAATTTTGGCCGTGGCATTGAATTTTCCAGTTTGACTAATCCATTAAAGTATGTAGGATCCAGACCTACAAAGGTTCAAAACTCATACACCATTTTAACTTTGTTTTAACTTTAGAAATAGGAAAAGCGTATTAAGGACATTGTAGTACCTTCCAATTGCTAAGATTTGCTTGATTTTATGACATTTATGATCATACATAAAAACTAAAGCACTCTACTCTGTTTTTAAAGTAATTGAATCAAATGTTTTATTTCTATATGTTGTTGTTTTTTTATTTCAAATGCTGGGCTTTGGCAATGAAGCCATTAGCTTTCTTGCTCTCCAATATTTCTGTGTAGTGGGTCCGCAAGATAGGGCTTCACAGGTTAAAAGATGTTCTTCAGTCATTTCCTCTTCTTTGTTGCACAGAGGACAATTTGGACTGGTATAAATTACTATTCTGTGTAAGTGTTTTTGGCCAAATAAGCATGTTCCGTAAATTATTGGCCTCTTGTATGATGAATACATCTATTTCTTTTTCTTAAATGACTTTTTGAAGTTCCATTTTTTTTACTCTGTGAAAGTCCTCCTGCATTCCATTGGAGAATTTTGAGGGTGTTCTGTAATTGACATCCTGCAGATGTCCCCACCCAGAGATCCGAACGGGGGACGATTTTACCTCCGGAATATTTATATGAAGGACTTGTTATATTTTAAGTAGCATAAATGTAACCGTCTTTAAGTGGACACCAATTTTTTGCTAGTAATGGTGGTTACATCATCCACTCACTTTAAACTCCCAGTATGTCTAAAGGGATACACTGTCTGGCCTGGAGGAGTTTTAAAGTCCATCATCTTTTCTCACAAGCACCAATTGGCGAACATTTGTATGCCGTGACAGACCAGCGTAAGAAGTCTAATAGCATTTCCTCCGTTTCTGATGTAGTTATACCGCTAACGCTCTGTCCCCAGAATCTCATTGGAAAAACAAGTTGCACCATGGGCAGTTTGAGGTTGGGATTTGGATAGGAGAGGTTATGGAATGCACATCACTATCCCTTGCATCCCATTTCTATATGTATAATCAAATAAACATGGACATTAACTTAGTATTGAGTGTGTAAAGGTTTTTGGCAAGATACTTGCCATACGACTGGAGCAATAGTTAGAAAAGATACTTGGGGATTACCAAGCAGGATTTAGGAAACAACGCTCTACATTACACCGGAGTTTTATATTACGACAAATACTGGAAAAAGTTTTATGAATATGAAAGACAGATTCATCAACTGTATGTAGATTTTAAACTGGCGTATGATACATAAAATGTATCAGATAATGAGAGAGTTCGGAATACTACCGGAACTGGTGAGGCTGGCAAGAATGAATATGGAAATGACAAGATGCAGGGTTAGATTGGAACAAGATTTATCAGGTATGTTTACCGTGGAGACGGGGTTGAGACAAAGAGAGGTACTATCCACACTGCTGTTTAATTTAGCACTGGAAAAAGTAATTCGACAATTACCCATAAACCCTGGAGGAACCATACTTTCCAGATCAGTACAAATAGTGGCATATGCTGACGATGTGGTAATTCTCGCAAGGAATATAAGAACATTTGAGGAAAGTTATATAATGCTGAAAGAGGAAGCACACGATCTAGGATTGGCAGTGAATGTTAGTAAACCAAATATATGAAGATGGAAGATGATGGAGGTGGAAGAAGAAGAGAACCTACAGTGAAATTACATGAGAAAGATTATCAAAGAGTAGGAAAAATTTAAATAGCTGAGATCTATAGTAACAGTAGTAAATAACACATAAGTGGAAAATCAAGAAGGAATAGCAAGTGGTAACAGATGTTTCTATTCCTTGCAGAATATGTTTAAATCAAGTAACGTCAGTAGGAACACTGAAGTTAAAATATATACAAGTGTACTGAGACCAGTAATAATGTATGGTTTAGAAAGCTGGGTGTTGACAATCAGAGAAGAACAATGGTTATTACGGTGGGAAAGGAAGACTTTGACAAATATATTTGGAGTGATAAGGGACTGGGACGGATGGAAAATGCGGACCAACTTGAAGTTACAGTGCCTGTTTGGACAACCAAATATAGTAGTGAAAATTAAACAAGGAAGAATAGGGTGGATTGGCCGAGTACAGAGAATGCCGGAAACCAGTGTAGTTAAGAAGACATTCATAGGAAAGCTGGATGTCAGAAGGAGAAGAGAAAGACCCAGGAAAAGATGAGTAGATGATGTAGAAGGTGACTTGATAAAGTTGGGGGTTAAAACCTGGAGAAGGAAAGCAGAGGACCGAGTACAATGAAAGAGCGTCCTTAGGGAGGCCAAGGGCCTACATGGCCTGTAGTGCCAACTATCATCATCAACATCATTGGGTGTGTAAACCCTCTGCTTCTATTACTATCCTCATTCGTGGATGAGACCAAATACCTAGTGAAATCCAGTCGTTGTTCTAGAATGCAGTCGATCGATTACAATTGCGACACAGCGAGAGAAAGACGGAACTATCCAGGCATCACTGTTTCTTTCCCTCTCTCGGCAAGCGTCCATTCTACGGGACATTATCTGTCTCTTTCTATCCTGCCCACGCGTAGCTCTGGCTTTGCGGCCGCTCCAACGAAACAATGCGATTGCTGACAATATAACATATAAATGTCCGGAAATAAAAGCTACAGAGAACAAAAATAATTAAGGAAATAGAGAAGAATGGAGACCATTGGCCAGTAACAATGAGAGACTTATAAACAATTACCTTAGAGCCTTTTAACACTTAACGAAATCAATAAACTTACACGATGGTCCAATTAACACCAAAGACTTACAGTATCATTATTGCTTAGAGAATAATAACCACCAAGTTGCCAAGACAAATGAAGTGCAGCGCAGCAAGTGAATTCAAGTGCAGTATAAACAGTGCCAAGGATAGAAATAGGACATACAAGTAACATTTTAAATATATCTAAGACTATCAACCAACTAATATTAACAAGAAAAATAGTAAAATTTGTGGACCACATAACTATTCATGGTAATGGAATATACATGGTATGTACATCGCCCATAGGGTAAATATACTAAAAGCTAATATCCACCAAATATGAAATCCTTATAACTCATAAATTCATGAACAGATAGTTATATTCGTATTATCTTTAAATCAGAATTAATGTTGTTATATATATTATTGGCAAATATTTTATGCAGGATTAGGAAAATTACCGAATAGTCTACATAGTTGTAAATTGATTGTATTATTATTTACAGATACTGTTTTATACCCTTTGGTCCATTTATAGCCCTTTAAATCCAATGGCCATATCGGTAGCCAATCATTAGATCTCTCTCTCTCTCTCTCTCTCTCTCTCTCTCTCTCTCTCTCTCTCTCTCTCTCTCTCTCTCTCTCTCTCTCTCTCTCTCTCTCTCACACACACACACACACACACACACACACACACACACACACACACACACACAGACACACACATTCGCACTCTCGTTCATACTTCCAGACTCTGGGGAAGATGAGGAATTATCTTGGTCGGAGAAAAATCTTCACCTCCACCACCGAGAATCGAACCCGGGTACCCTAGTTCGCCAGACAGGTGCTCTACCAACTATGCTAAGGGGCCAGCTCTTTTATTGTGAATATTCCAAAAGTTTACAATTTACAGCGTTAGGCTACATTTGTTTGTCTTTATCTTGTTGCCATCCTGGCTTACATGATACCCAGGTCTTCTGCTCTGCCAGGTAGCTCTTAACCTCCATGCCACCTTGTTACTTAATTAGTCCCATTCTTCCCCTTCATCTTCCTTTCTTATGTTCTTTACATTTCTTGCCCACTTTTGTTTTACTTTCTTTACATTCTCACCAATACTTCTTACCTTCTTGTCCTCCTTTCCCGTTAACATTTCTATATCTACTATCATCTTCTCTACTTTCCACCAGTTTTCCTCCCAATTTTTTTTTCTCCACATTGCTAACTCCTCGCATTCCGTTACACAGTGTTCTATGCTTTCTTTTCCCCCACACAATTCACAAATTCCCTTTTTACTACCTCTTATCCCTCTTAGAAGTATTTTTTCTGCTCTCATCTAAGCTAACCCTTCTCTCTCTTGCCTATTGCAGTAATCATACTTTAATAGGATGTGTAAAAAACAGACAGGAATATTCAGAGTATTCAGTAAAGTTTGCCTATATACGAGGTTGGTCTGTAAAGTCTCCGTCCTAAAAGGATACAAGGCATTTTTCAATTTTTTGCAACATAGTCTCCTTGTGGATCTACACACTTCTCCCAGCAATGCTCCCATCTCTGTAACCCGTCCAAATAGTACTCGGCGATTTTTCAAGATAGTCTCCTTGTAACTCTACTCACTTCTCCCAGCGATGCTCCCATGTTTGTAACCCGTCCAAATAGTACTCGGCGTTTTTCAACATAGTCTCCTTGTAACTCTACACACTTCTCCCATCAATGCTCCTATCTCTGCAACCCGTCCAAAGAGTACTCGGCGTTTTTCTCTACAAAATAATTGTTCGCGAAGGTGACTGCATCTTCGTTTGACGAAAACCTCAGCCCTCCGAGCGCAATTTTTAGACGAGGGAACAAAACGAAGTCGCCTGGTGCTAGATCTGGTGAGTAAGGTGCATGGTCAAGCAGTTCAAACTGTAATTTGTGGATTTTCAACACTGCAACCGCCGAGGTGTGAGACGGTGCATTGTTTTGGTGAAACAGGATTTTCTGTTTCTGTAAATGTGGCCGCCTTTCCGCAAGTTCTGCCTTCAGCTTGTCAAGTAATGATGCGTAGTATGCTCCTGCAATGGTCTTTCCTTTTTTAAAATAATGGATTAAAATAACTGCATGACTATCCCAAAAACGGTCGTCATCACTTTCCCAGCCCAAAAAACCCCACAGTTTTTGCTTCCTTTGGAGCCGGTTTCCCCTTTGCAGTCCACTGTTTGGGACTGTACTTCTGTTTCGGGCGTATAATGGTGTATCGAAGTTTCATCTACAGTGAATAATTGGCGCCAAAAATCGGATTTATTGCGCCTAAACTGCGCCAACAGAGCGTTGGAAATGTTCATTCGTACACGGTTTTGGTCTAACGTGAGCAAACGCGACACCCAACATGTGGACAGCTATCTCATGTCTATATGTTGATTTAGGATGTGAAAAACACGTTATTTTAATATGTTCAAATCTTCTGCTATTTCTCTCACTTAATTCGGCGGTCGTCTAGCACCATTTGTTTAACTTTGGCGATGTTTTCTTCGGTAGTTGCAGTTTTTGGACGTCCCGAACGATCATCGTCGCCCAAGCTCTTATTGCAACGTTTAAATTCAGCTGTCCAAAATTTCACTGTGGTAACTGATGGTGCAGATTCCCCATACACAGAATCCAACTCATCTTTAATTTACGTAGGCGTATTGCCTTTCAAAAACAAATATTTAATGACAGCTCGATATTCGAGTTTGTCCATTTTCATAAAAACACTCACATCAGCTCACTCAAACATCTGAATAACAACTGAGCGTCCAAAATAGCTAAATGAGTAATTGTCAACAGATTAATATCGAAATTCTTTAGCTCTTTTTACGAGTAGATACTGCCATCTTCATGTTGGGGTCGGAAAATTTTCAGATCATCCTTGTAGTGTAAGATTGTTAAATTTAAATGTACAGGGCTTGTAGTATTGCCGGTGCAATGTAGCGTTCTGTTAAGTTTTAATATAAAAATATAGTATATTTCGTACTAAGAACTGTAAGTGCTACTTACCAGGTCGATAATTCTGTGGTCCGCGTATTCGAGATCTTACAAATTGCTTGCAGTTCGTTACTAGCCATTTACATTTTGAAATACCTAAACACCCTGTAAAAAGATATAATAAACCAAAATTACTTTCTCATATTTAATTGGACATAAAGAAAATATAATTGTTTGAAATGTGAACAAATGAAAAGCTACATCTAAATTAAATGGGTGAAGGCTACTTATCCAAACTTTTTTCAATGAATTAATTGAAGTAACACATGTCTTGGTTATTAAATTAATTGTTTATGTAACCGAATTGAATTGTTCGATTTTTGCTGGTTATTATAGGTTAATCAGAAAAACGTTTTACCAGCTAAGTCGAAGGAAAGGTATTGTGGCTTTATGGGTTCGTAGGGAGTGTCGCTTGTCAATTTAATATGAAGATTTTCGGCGATGCTCTTGTTTTGTTTACGAATGGCAAGGTAGCGCTCCCTAGATTTCATTTTGAGTACTACTTCCTTTAGCTCCAGATTGTTTCTTCTCACGAAAGCATCATGATCATAAACAAGAAACAACAAACAAATAATATATAAATATATGATGTAGCATAACCTAAAAATAAACCGCAACCAAATTGTCAAATATCAACTAAATATAAAAAATTACCGCGAATATCTTCTTTCGTTTAAGAATAGGGAATTAGCGCCATGTGGAGTTGCTTCTGAGAACTGTTCCCTATTCTCTCAGATTTTCTCTTACGATTTTCTCTTTTTCATCTGCTTCTATACTACCTAAATTTATCATGATACCTTTGAGTTGTATTTAAAGATGTAGTTAAAAGTTGAATTACGAGAAAAAGAAGACGAGAAATAAGAAGAAGTAAAGTGAAAAAAGATGGAAGTTTGTTTAGTTTGGAACACCGTAAATTCTACCAGGTAAACGCTTCGTCTTACTGGCACCATGGCATTGCGAGTAGAAGCAGTTGAATATCGCGAAATAAAAGATTAAAAAAAATACAAAGAACTTTGTATCATTTGGGGCTCGTAGCAAGGAGTATTGATTGCGTTTCAGTGATTTCTGTCTCGGGAGATAACAAGTAAATAAACAATTAAGGTGGTAAATAAATAAGTAAAGTAAAAATGTACATAATTAGCATAATGTAAACAAAAAACTGCAAACAAAATGTTGGATTTGATTTAAAAACCAAGATGTACAGCGATGATCTTAGTCCGTTCACCAATGGTGAAGTTCACAATCCAGAATCAGTTTTCAGTAATATTTCCTATTATTCCAGATTTTTTCTTCTGATAACTGCATCATCACTATAAACAAACAAAAACCAAGTTATGCAGATCTGTCGTTTGAATCGCTAACTGGGTCTAAAGTGGAGTCCTACAGAAAAAAACGCATTCAAAATTTTCCGAATACAAACTTTCCGGAACATTTTTGTTACTTTTCTTTACATGAAGTGCTAATTCGTCTAGCGCAAAGATTTGAAAACAAATATCTATTTTCAACGTAATCTCACTGCCGTTAAGATGAAGGAGGGAAATAAAGGAAGACAAAGATAAAAGTTGAAAAAAAGGAACGAAATAAAGTAAGAAAGAAATCAAGGAGGAAAGGAAAAAAGAAAGGAATAATAGAAAGAAAGCCTGGAATAAAGAAGTTTAAAAATTGTAGCAAATCAGGCACAAACTATGAATGATAACAAAGCAGCTAAAACATAATCAAAATCCAAATGACAAAAATAATACAGGTTCGCGGAAGGAAAGAGTAAACTTGATAAAGTGATATGAATCATTGTGACATTCTAGCCAAGAGGGTGATTGCCTTTTAGCTATGTGTATATATACATATATATTTATTTACTTATTTACTTAGAAGGTCGATAATTCTGCTGGCCGCGTATTCCCAAGCACTGTAGATCTTAGAAGTAACTTACAGCTTTTTTCTTTCTAAAACACACACACACACACACACACACACACACACACACACACACACACACACACACACACACACACACACACACACACACACACACACATACACACACACACACATATACATATGTATTTCTTCTTTTTCCTTATTTAACCGATTTTTCATTATTTACGTTTATTTTCTTATCTGTTTTGTTAGTTTCACAAATATTGACTATACACAAAAACACCCATGCCCAAGTCAGGACTCGAATCCGCGACCCTCTACGCGGCGGAACGCTAGAGACATACAAGTTAGCGACTATGGCTACGAGGGCGGGCTTCTTCGTTGCTATCCATTTACATGTTTCAATGGTTCAAAAAACTGTAAACAACGTAAAAAAGCGATTGTAAACAAAATTACTTTTCCATCTTTAATTGGACATAAAGAAAATATAATTAGTTGAAATGTGAACAAATGAAAAGCAGCATCTAAATTAAATGGGTAAAGGCTTCTTATGCACTCTTTTGTTAATGAATTAATTGAAGTAACACATGTCTTGGTAATTGGATTATTTGTTAACCTAACCGAATTGAATCTTTCGATTTTTGTTGGTTATTATAAAGTAGAAAAACTTTTTATCAGCAAAGTCGAAGGAAAGGTATTGTGGCTGTTTGGGTTCGTAGAATTAAAGGTCCAACTTGCAAAATGTTCTTTATTTTCGTATAAATACACTTTGTTCAACTCTGACAACAGCAGAATGGCGTAACACACACATATGCAATCAAGTCCGCCACTGCACCTCGTCACCGATGCCGAACTGCACTCTCTCGTAGCTTCCCGCCGATCCTCAGTTCCGATTACACTCTCATTACGACTCCCCGTTTATGACTAGTATGCTGGCGTGGTATGATCTCGTCTATATACTAGTCGGCCAAGATATGAATGCACTTGAAGGAGGGTAGCACTGTTCTGTTTACTATTTGAAGTTTCGGGAACGGCGCGGTGCGAAGGAAGCGAGGGGAAAGGCGCTACTGGGAAAGTACAGTCACACAATTAAAACAGTACTCACCTGCTGATGTCTTCATGTAAGTTCTCGGAAGCAGCAAGACTGGGAATGTTTGTTTCAGGTCCTTCATCTGCTATATCCGTGTTACTGTTCCCTTCATCAGCTGTATCAGTGGTAGGGAGTTCCTTTGCTTCAATATTCATATTCTCGGAATAACATTCATTACGATTGCAATTTTCATCGTCAGTATTGTTGCTTTCTAGAATCACGTTTATAATTGTATCTTCAATTGTTCCCTCCATTAACCCATCTTGGCGCTTAAAACGTTGCTCGGTTCCGTTCACGTGTCTGCATAGTTCTATCCAATCATTTTGTGTCATTTGAGCTGTGCAGCTTGTTGTCATAGCCTTCAGATTACTCAAAGTAATCGATGATACATCTTTTATTTAACTAAATTCCAGATAACTCTATAGGATTAAGGTCACAGTGGTACGGAGGAAAGCACAGGACTGTAAAGCCCCTTTGCTCCATGATTCTAACAATCCATTAAATAGGCTTCTTTGAAAGTAATTTTAATTATCTCTAGCCCATTTTTTGTCATTTGCGGATCATGTTTAGTTTTCTTTTGTGTTAGCCAATGAGTAACCTGTGCTTTTCGAGATGAAGTGTTAGGGGCTTTATTTTCCTGTACGGTATGACACAACAATGATTTCAGTTGGAATATTTTATATTAATTTATCTTCTGCCTACTTTTATAATTTTGACTGTTCATTTCATCATGGTAATTCGCTGATATGGATTTTGAATCGGAAATCAATTCGGCTCCGTCAATAAATACCACTGATCCCCCTGCATGTACAACAATTGCTCCTTGACCAGCACTAGGATTAGTCAAAACAGCTGGTACTTACTAATATTGCCAGCACTTCTTGACGGCTTAGTGAGTATGGACCCAAGTATCGTCCGTATAAACCACTGGTTTACGTGGTCCTTTTACATTTTCACTAATAGCCCTTAAGTACTGTGCAAGTTTTGCAACAATTTGTGATTTCTGCATAAGCACAGATCGTTTGTTTTTGCATTTCTTACATTGAAATCTCATTTTTCTTAATATTTTTCTAAATGTTTCTTTGCCACCCTGAATATTTATTCTTTAGCGAAGTTCAGGAGTTTCTTCAAAGTAGGAATTTTCTTTTTCTGTTCATAGTACCCAAAAAATTTTCTACGCATTTATCAAACTCATCAAGAGATATATTTGTGCCGTATTTTCGATTTTTTCTTGAAGTTCTAACCTTAACCCCAGATGTTGAAAAATTTTCTGTTTATGATGGCTCTCCCAAACTTTCTTACTAATTTTGTTGCCCTAACTGTTGCTTTCTCAAGGAGTAGGAGTAACATTTTCTCATTTATTTCTTGTCTACAGAACTGTATATATATACTTTTCATCAGAATGGGATACTTTTCTTGTTTTTAACTTTGTAGATGCCTCCGTTAATTAAACTCTTCACAAGCACACGTCAGAGCGAGCACTGCAACTGCCACTATACTATTAGAATTTTAACCGCACCAGAAAATGTACAAAGAAACACCGTGTTGAACTGCACTACATTGGAAGTATCTCGGTATTGCTGATGTTTGCGTTATCCGCACTGTACCTGAGGTACTCCGCCCACTTGTGACGTAACTGTTTAGCAACGCTTCTCGCCGAGTGCATTCATATCGTGGCCGACTAGTACCTCCATTTATAATTCTAGACTGTTCTAGAATGTTCTCTATGAATCAAGATGTCACCAGAATTTTCCACTTATCTAACTTTGTTTTTTCGGAACTTTTATCTCCCCGCTATTTTTATTTGTTCCGGCATACTCTTCATCTCCGTGCTGCACTATCAGTTCCTTTGTGTGCACGAGCCGCACTATCGCGATAACGGGTTTGGGATTGTATGTTAAAGTTTAAAATTTTTTCCCAAATTGGTGCTTTGATGAAATTCTTAACAATTATACCAGTGAGACAGTTTTATTGCCATATTTTTATTAGAAAAGTAAAAAAAAAAAAAAAAAAAAAAAAAAAAAAAAAAAAAAATATGCATTTCCAGTGAGCTTATGATGCGGTTATTCTATTTTGTGAACGACTGTATCCTTAAATGATGTTTGTATTTCCATATGTGAGAACTTAAAGGCATTTTTGAAGAGACAAAAGTTTGGATAAGTGCCCATCAGTAACCTAACTTTTAGGCTAGTATGCTGTTGGGTGTTATGTCACTTTCTACTAGTACCCTAAGTGTTGAGTACTAGAACTGTAAATATTAATGCCTTGTTTCATGCTTGTTAACATGGCAATTGACAAATCTATTGTAAATGTAGCTTACAGAACCAAATACGTGTTCATAATAATTAATTTACAAATAAAGTACTTCAAGAAGGAGTTTAAACTAACCTTTGGTATAGTGCGATTCATATGAATGTGAACCATTTCAACAGACCATAACTTTTGAAGTAGTAATAGGAAACACATGCAACTTTGTGATACCAAAATTAAGGGATGCTATGTATAAAGAATCGTAATGGATTTCAAAGTAATGTATATTTGTATGGAATGCGTGCAGGTGCAGCTGGATTGAATAGCAACAGAGTCGGTTGAGTTGTTTAACAAAAGACACTGGAGAAAAAAGGTTTACTTAGTAAGAATCCTGAATGGATAGCACTTGACTTTGTTTGTAAAGGTATTCTTCAGTCCCTTCTTAATGGCATGAAAAAATAGGCACAAAGGGGATCTTTGGTTGAATAATGGGCTTCCAGAGAGTGAAAGCTATACACACACGAGCATCTGTGGAAGAAAGTTCAAGGCGTGCAGCCGATTAGGGCAGTCCTCTTCTTCTGTCTTGGTCAAAGGAGACCAGCAGTGATTAGAGAAGATATTTGTTGGTTCATATATACGTGAAGAATGAGTTAAGATTTATCGAGTAAAATTATTTCATAACCAGTAACTATAAACAGTGATATTAGTAACCCTTGGTCGGCAACTTCAAGTTCGATGTTCTGATAAAAAGAAGCAGTCATTAAACCAGTTTGATACGGGCATTCCAGTGTCATTAAACTATCCATCTCATCCATACCCACTCATAACCTGAGATTAACCTCATTACTGTCACCCGAACGTCGGAACTCCCTTTAGAACTGGCCGGAAGTAGGGCCAGACAGGAAGCATTCAGACCACGCCTTTCCATTTGTCTCGTGTCACTAACTGAAGGGATGATTAGGTGAGCAGCACTAGCCCTGTACCGTCTCTCTCCCCTCCCACCAGACATCTCGAAACCTCGGGATAATTGTGACCGCCGCGAACCTTCCAGACACGGCGATAATCCCTATATAAGGCCTGTAATTGGCGAGGAAGTTCAGATCTTGGCGAGCAGTCGTGAGGAGCGCCCAGTGAGAGAACGGACCGGAAGACTGTGTACATGAATCGGAGGAGTGTACGTAAATGCGAGTGCCGAGTGGAACTGTGACGGACGAACTGGTGAATTGCAAGTGTGTAAGCTACGTAATTCTGTGTAATCGGCAAGTGTTCCAACTGTAATGCGGTGGAAATAAAGAACATTTTGAGTCTGTGCGAATGGACTTTTAATTTCACAAACAGACAAAGTCACATTCCTTTACCCTGAGCTAAACTCTATTTGTTTAAAACTGTCCTGTTAAAGTGCAAGTATTTGATCGCCAATATATTTGCTTAATTTGGGATGATATAATACACAATTGCGAGATTACATTACACTTTTTACATCTCAGAGAAAGTGTTAGAAGTGCCCTATACCAGCAATTATACATTTTTGCACTCGCATCACCATATTTTCTGAAGTTTTACGGAGAGTATCCTCGCCAATGTTACTTATTTTGGTTTGAATGGATTCCTTGACAACATCAGTTGGCCGTGACCTACTCTTGTACACTCAACTATTTAGATACCCCCACAAGTAAAAATCCAGCGAGGTTAGGTCAGGAGATCTGGGGGCCACAGACCGTTTGAGATTATTGGATTATCAAATAAACTGGTTACAAGTTCCATGGTGTCATTAGATGTATGGCACGTTGCTCCATCTTGCTGGAAGTAACCTTCTCTTAATTCGATATTATCCAGCTGCTCCACAAATGTCTTCAAGTTACTGGAATAGACTTCAGTGTTTACAGTCTTTAGTGTCTACAATGGAAGGAAAACAGAAGCAGTGGACATAAATAAAGGAGTACGACAAGGATGCCCTCTATCGCCTATACGCTTTAGTATCTATATTGATAATATAGTACAAGAATTGCAGCAAAGTATAAAGCAAGACGTATTGAATGGAAATATAATTTTAAATAAAGTATTATTTGTTGGTGATCAAGTGATAATATCCCACTCAGAAGATGACGTGCAAAGAGCAGTATATAGTTCAAAAAAAATAGCGGAAACATATAACCTTTTAATCTCACAACACAAAACTAAAGTAATGGCTTTTAGAAGAAAGAACAATAGAAGAGCAAAAATAGTTATAAGCAATAAAATAATAAAAAAGATTAATAGTATTAACTATCCGGCCTACACAGCAACAGTAGCAAATAACAAGGATATGGAAGTGAAATAAAACAGATTCAATCAAATGTGCGGAACTATAATAAGAACGCTGAACAGGAAAACACGAAAGGAAACACAGATGAAATTGTATAAGATAATGGCAGTCCCAACGTTAACATACGGTTCCGAAATATGGACACTGACAAAGAGCTAGGATCCGGAGAGATGAGATTTTTGAGAAGCGTGGCAGGTTATAAAAGACGAAAGAAACCACGTAAGAAACGAAAACTTAAAAGAAGATCTTGGGATTTTTAATTTAAACAGTAAAATAATAACGAACACGAGTGAATGGAAAAATCATATTTTAAGAATGGGCGCGGAACGACTTCCAAGAAGAGCTTTTGATTATATGCCGAAGGGAAAGAGAGATGTGGGACACCCAGCTGTACGCTGGAAGGATCAGTAGGCTCTTGAAGAGAACGGAACGTGTCACAGGGTGCAATCCTTGAAGAGAATGGTGGTGGTGGTGGTGATGATGATGATGGTGATGATGATGATGATGATGATGATGATGATGATGATGATGATGATGATGATGATGATGATGATGATGATGATGATGATGATGATGATGATGATGATGATGTCTACAGTCGTATCAAAGAAAATGGGACCAACGATCCATAGATGCTGGTGGAGTACACTTCCAACATTTTCTCTGAGATATAAATAGTGTACTGTAATCTCCCAATTGTGTATTATATTCCCTCAAAGCTGCACGTGTGTCCTATTATTAGCTCGAAAGTTACGGCTATATTGAAATGGTTTAGACTTATATGGATCGCACTATATATTCACAATTTTAACATATATCTCCTCGAACCAAGCCTTGAAATTATTCCCTTGAAGTGCATTTGTTTTGATGTTCATACTATTAGATGCCTACTGATCCAAAATTTGATGTTTGAAACAGCCTCGAAGGTCAGTGGCCTCGTAGATTCGCCATATTCTGTGGTTCACTCCAGGTTAGTTTCGTCACTAAGAGTAACTTCCGGTTAGCTGTTAATCGAAGATTTGACTCCATTCGTACTGAGTAGAAACGGCATAGTAACAAACTTTACTCCAGCCAATGAATGAAGGATGTAACCAGTTAAAGTTAAGCGGACAGAGACATCGGAGGAAGTCTCCACGTAGAGTAATGAAGTCTACTACTTAGTTGTCATGATAGTCTAGTTATAAAATGGACTATACTTTGTAATTGCTTTGATTTCAAAAGCTTTTATTATTCGTGGGATTGTTGAGTTTATTTATATTCTGTTGCATATAACCCATGAGTAGTTATTTTACACCAAATGTCTGGCATGTGTTCCTGTTTCTAAGGAAACGGCATCAGGTATACTTAAGTCTATATAGAGTATGCGCACGTTTTCTTGAGCGCTGGATTTACGGTGTGCTGCGGGCAGAGGGGAAGAACCGACAGCTAACGCGTTTTTGTTTCTGCAGTGTGGTCAACCTTGAAAAAGCACAGTTCAGAAAAATATCGTGTAAGATAAGCAAAGATATCACAAGTAACGTTGCATCCTCTGAAAACATTCGTTAGTTCTGCCCACGCCAGCTCAATTGTCCCCTTTCGAGATCCATCACATCCACAAATGTTCATTCAAATATAAATGATTTTCAAGTAAATGCTGATGTACATTACCACCACACTCGTAACAAGGATAAACTGGCAGTTCGAGCGCAACAAACGAGCCTTTATGAAGGAAGCTTTAACTACAAAGTGATAATGTTACATAATAAACTTCCAAATTCATTTAAACAAGCTTCATCATAAAAACACTTTAAGAATAAGGTTAAGAAATTTTGCATGCACACTGTTTTTATACGGTGAATGCACTTTTAAAACTATAACCATGTAAATGAGCACTGGGAGCATAGTACATTTCCAAACCTGTAATATTCATATTATGATATTTCTTGTAGTAAATTAGTCTGTGCAAGTACCACATGAAACCATAGAGAAGCTGCTTTCTGTGTATATTGTATGAAATCAATTTGAATTTATGTATATACTGTATTTGTACATTTTATCGTGTCTCATAACATGTATATGTTGCCAAGGACGAACTAAAATTCTAATTCTAGCATACGATTGTCGTAAATTGGTTAGCTAATTAACCTCTAAATTGATAAAAACGAAATATAGCGGACATGATAAAGCTTAGCGTATTAGCCACTAGATGTCAAGGTATAGCGCATTTGAAATTTCAAAGTGGTCATCTATGCTTGCGGAGTTAAACGAAAGTGAGGACTTGGAACCCGATCGCACTACTTATCACGCGCATACTGTACATCCAATTGTAGCTACCAACCACATTGGAGGAAGCGATGAAGTGTAGGAGCCACAGAAGGCCTACAAGTCACACAGACGCGAGGAAGCACCTAACATTTACAGACTGGTGCTGCCCATAGAGGGCGATGTACGACCTGTCGACCAAGCAGAGTACTCCTTCCAGCAAGCATTTGTCCGGAACCGCTTACGCCAGGTAACCTGAATCAGACCTAAAAACTAAAAAATAGAAGGATTATGTGAAATGATGGAAAGGAGAAAACAACCAGGAAAAACTACGAAAGCCCCAAGGCCAGGGTGTGTGTTCAACGGGTATCGAACTCGTTACCTCGGCATGACTTCCCTGTATGAGACAAGCAATGGTGTTGCCAATATTGACCAGGGAAAAGGCGTGGCCCATATTTACATGGAAGCTCATTTCCATTAGTACCTGCTCTGTTTCATAAACACAGAGCTCTTAGCTCCAGAGTGCTTGGCCGTATTGGTCTTCGTTACCCCAACTTCAGATTAATGGCTCAGCTTTTCCCTTAACCACTTGCTGCTTCTATTCTTACTCACGTTTCGTGACATTCACTGCACAAACGCTTCAATTCTTAGTTACGAAACTTCAATTTGCTCTGAGAGGTTTCATTCTCGCTGAACAGGTGGCGCTAGTGGTTCCATGTCCAGCACCTATAAAATGTTAAACAATTAGTACCACATTCAACATTTGACTCCAGTACTAAATTCAACATTTAACCAAAATTCTGGTTCTGAATAAAACTTAAAGCACTTTGATTAACTCTAATACACAACTGCATGCAATTAGTATAGTAAAGTCTGTACACGGTGTTCATCTTTATTCGCTATTTCCCGCCCTCCGATTGAGCAAAAATGACGTCATAGTTGACTGGTGAGTCTATCTTGAAATCATAGAGCCCTCTACGGATAAGAAGCAGTAATGCTTGCGGAACAGTAGCTAACTACAACGCTCTGGGTGTGATTGAGCTCATAACTAATACAACCGGCCTCGCCTTCCACCCCTCTTTACGGTAATCCGGATTATAATTCTAGTACATATGTAAAGTAGCACGTTTCTACTCTAAAAGTGGACAGAGAACCGCGTCTTCAAGGTAAGTGCTACTTTTGTACTGGCATTAAAGTTACTGCCATTTATAAATATAAATTAAACCGCTGCATAGAGGAGTTTATGCAACTCTATCCGGCATTCAGACAAGTCCCTCGGGGCGTAATGTTGTCAAAAGTGTCCAGGTAACGGCAAATTGACATACTTTCGTTTGCAACATAAACGTCTTACGCTTTGACAGTATATGATATAATTTTTTGTCATTCTCACACTTATTTAAAATGTCTTTATTAATGTTGGTATCCTTATTTATTTTAAAGCCAATAGGTGCATAAAACATTTCCAAGATACAAGATCAAGACTCAGGTTGTCGCGAGTTCGAATCTCGCTAAGGATGAGTTACCTGGACAAGGTTCTTTACAGGGTTTTCCCTTATCCTACGAAGACGAATGTTGGGTAGTTCTGAGCTCTAGGGCCTGGACTCATCTGAGTATCATATCAACCGTTTCATCCATTCACTCATTCATTCATTTATTCATTCGTCGTTCGTATGACGTGCACCGTTGAAAGGAGAAACAAATAAAAATCTGTTTCTTTACTAAAATGTTTTATAACTGTTATTAATTTAACAAGTTCACAGAAAAAACAAATAGGTCTGCTTCTCTCATTAGACATATCTGGTGCGTTTGACCATGCCTGGTGGCCAAAGATACTACACCAATTAAAAGTGAAAGGTTGTCCTAGCAATTTATATAAGATTGTAACCAACTATTTTCACAACCGAAATAGTCAGCTCAGTATTTATAATTTAACTGTTATCAAACAAATGACTCATGGATATCCACATGGTTCAATTTGTAGCCCCGTTTTGTGGGTTGTACTATATGATGATTTAATAACACAACGATTACCAGAAAATTGCCAGTTATACGCATATGCTGATGATATGCATATGCTGCCTTTCAGAAGTTGCAGACGACAGCCAATGAAGCCCTCCATGTCATTCATTCCTGGGGTGTAACTAACAAATTGAACTACCTATAATGCCAACAAGACATTGGCTGTGCTAGCCACTAAGAAAAGAAATTTGGAAGAATTATCACTTTACATGAATAATAGAAATATTAAATTAGTGGAAAATTTGAAGTTTCTAGGAGTTATTTTAGACTGACTGCTTTAACGAGACGTACGTGGGGCCTAAACACTTCTTTATTGAAATTAATTTATAAAGGGGCCGTTGAACCTATGGTTCTCTATTGTGCAGGAGCATTGCAAAGTATTTTTTAGAGAAGAAATGGGCACAAACTAATTTATTACAGATACAGCGTGGACACATCTTAAGAGTCATTCGAGGATAGGACACCATCTCCACTCCTGCAGCGCCCATTATAGCTAATATTGAACCAATCTTTCTTACTGGTGTATATAAGGCAAATATCAACAACACTAGAAATGACCGAGCCTTGCCACAACATATTTCACAACTACAACTTGAACAGCCAGTTAAAAAACCTTCTCATCCAGCCACCTGTGTCTCTAGTCTCCTTGAAAATTGTGCAGCAGAATATCACCAGTACTCCATTTACACAGATGGTTTTCGGAATGCTGAAGGGCTTAGTAAAAATGCTAAAGTAGGATGTACGTTTGTGATATTCTCTCACTCCATAGAATGCCATTCTTCCATGTCCAGACTTGCCAAGGAGTGCTCAGTTTTTCAAGCTGAATTATTAGCAAATTGCGAAGCAGTGAAATAGTACAACAACTTACAATGTACCGCTCGCCTTTGCAGTGACCCAAAAGCAGCTACTGCAGCTTTGAAAGATACCAAAAACAGCAGTCCTATTGCAGCTGAAATAAGAAGTGAATTATTATGTAGTTCTCATCTGTGTATTAAATGGGTCAGAGGACACGTAGGGATTAGCGGAAATAAACGTGCAGATGAGCTTGCAAAGAGAGCGGCGACTTCAGATCTTCCTGGGACATACACTCTATGCCCCATTTCTTATGTGAAGCAAACATTACAAGAGATTATCATCAACGACTGGAATGAATACTGGTTAAAAAGTGATTGTGGTGCCTTGACTAAGGATTTATATTTCCCAACAGTTTCTGACTGACATAAAAATGTAAACTCGTTAATCGTAACTACGAGGGCTATCCAGAAAGTAGATTACGTTTTGGAATAAAAAGTAAACAAGGTATAGGAAACAAATTTTATTATATACAGATGAAAGCCACGCTCAAATACTACTTTTCGACATAGTCACCATTCAAATTAAGGCATTTATCGTAGCGATGTACGAGCTTGGAAATTCCTTCGTCGAAAAATTCGTCCGCCTGCACCTTCAACCACTTCGTTACCTCTTCTTGCAGCTGTGCGTCGTCATCAAAACGCTGCATAGCCAGCCACTTCTTCATTGCTGGGAACAGGTGGAAGTCGCTCGGTGCCAGGTCGGGACTGTATGGCGGATGAGGAAACAACTCCCACTTAAAAGATTCAAGAACTTCACGAGTGACATTTGCCGTGTGGGGCCGGGCGTTGTCGTGAATCAACAAGATCTTAGAGCTCAACATTCCTCTGCGCTTGTTTTGAATGGCTCTTCTGAGTTTTTGGAGAGTTTCGCAATACCTTTGAGAGTTTATTGTAGTGCCTCTTTCCAGGAAGTCCACCAAAATCACACATTTTCTGTCCCAAAAAACAGTCGCCATCATCTTCCTTGCCGACATTGTTTGCATGCATTTTTTGGGTTTTTGGGGAGAACTTGTGTGCCCCCACTGCATTGATTGCAATTTCGTTTCACAGTTCACGTGTTTCACCCATGTTTCGTCACCAGTAACGATGCGATCGAGTAAAGAGTCACCATCCTTATGGTAAACGTCCAAAAAGTTCAACGCTGCAGCCATTCGCTGATTTTTGTGGTCCTCTGTCAAGATTTTTGGAATCCATCTTGCACAAAACTTGTGGTAACCAAGCTTTTCGCTGATGATTTCGTGCAACAAACTTCGCGAAATTTGTGGAAAACTCAAAGAAAGTTCCGTTATTGTGAACCTTCGATTTTCACGGACTTTAGCATCGACTTTTTCGACAAGTTCGGCAGTCACTATGCTGGGTCTCCCACTTCGATCTTCGTCGTGAACATTGGTTCGGCCATTTTTAAATCTGATGACCCACTGACGCACTCCACCTTCAGTGATAATGTTGTCCCCATACACTTCACAAAGCTGCCGATAGATTTCTATCGGTTTACAGTTTTTTGCAGTCAGAAACCTTATTACTGCACGCATCTCGCAGCTCGCAGGATTTTCAATTAACGCAGACATTTCAAACCGTCACAGTATCTGAACGGAGCACAGCACGAACCTCTCACTAGCACGGCTAGATGCCGACTGAGCTGCGCAACGCTCTGACCCCAAGATGGCCGCGCTAGCCCCGCCCCTAGCGGAAACAGACGAAAACGTAATCCACTTTCTGGATAGCCCTCGTATGTTCTCACTCAATTCTTAACTGGACATGGCAAATTTTCAGCTTACTTATTTCGATTCAAAATCAAATCCACAGGTGATCGTATTTGTGGAAATCATCTTCAAGATGTCCCTCACATTTTATTTGATTGCAAGTTTCTCTGTTTTGAAAGATACGAAGTTGAACTACTTCTTCAATCCTTAGGTTACACTTTCTCAAAACCACCTACACATATTCTGATTAATTACAAATCTTATCAATATTTCATGGCTTTATTAATCAAAATATTTCTTAAGCAAAATGCTTTATCTTGATGTTTACTGTTTGTTAGCTTGATATTGAATTTGTTATGTATGTGTAAATTGTATTATGCTCATAAATTTGTAAACTATATTCCTAATATACCTTTGGGTAAAATAGGAATAAAAATTGGATAATAAATAAATAAAAACTGTTATTAATTTGATATTCCTTTATTAAATTATATTAAGTTATATGTCTTCACAGAGAAACATCAGATTGCAAGATATTGTTTGTATTTGTACGACATTTATGGTGCTCACGTTCATCAAAACAAACTACAACAGTTATCCTAGCTACGCACCAGGCGAAATTACGCACCTTTATATTACGCGTCCAGGACCCATCCCTCAAATAGTATATTTACCTGCTCTAACAGCTGCTGTCAGCAGATCAAGTACGATTGCAAGGCACTAGGGGAATCGTATATAAACTCCCTCCATTAGCGATGCTAATGATGACGTCAAACATTGCGCGGTAAAACCACAGAAAAAAATGAACACCTTGTATATCTCCCGATGGTTTGATACCGACATACTTTTACCCACCGAATTAAGAAAAACAAAGCATTTTAGAAGCAAGATCTCCCTGTGTATGAACAGCATAAGTGAAGAACAAAAATTCAGTTAAATAGCAAAAAGCTGTAGATACACATTTCAGCATCTTCCGAAGATGCCACAGTAAGATTTTCAATAAAATCCCTCAATCCAGAACTACCTTTTATCATGGAAATGCATTCGAACATTTTTATTTACTCAAACAAGGTGATTAAAAAAGAAATACCATATTTATAGGATACGTTCGTGTATAATGTTGTGTATATGTTTATAAGATAGTTAGTACGAGGCCTGTCCTTAAAATAAAGTCTCCAAGGCACTGGAGCCGTGAAGAACGTGATTACGCGAGATCCGGCAACACTGGCTTGTAGCACGGTTTCAGCCCTTCAAATCCCCACCACAATGAACCAGTTGCAACCATTAGTCTTGACTGGACAGTCATTTGCGATGGATCTTCCTATCACTTCCGCCGCCAAGTGCGAGTTGAGTGCAGTGATCCGTTTTTCGTGTGCCAAGGGCACTACCCCCACTCAAATTCATCGTCAGTTATGCGAAGTCTATGTGTATGGAAGTCAAAAATGTGCAAAAGTTGGTCAGAGAGTTCAAAGATGGACGTACATACATCCATGACGAACAGCGTTCTGGTCGGCCTTCGGTTACAACCGAAACAATTGCTAAAGTGGAGCAAGAAATACTTAAAGATCGGCGTGTGACAGTTCGCGAGCCTTGCGAACTTATCCCTGAAGTCAGTAAGACTACGATTGACAAGATTTTGACCGAACATTTGCATTATTAGAAGGTGTGTGCGCGGTGGGTCCCTAAAATTTTCAACGAAGACCACAAACGGCAACATGTTAAAGCGGCCCAGCGATTCCTGGAGTGCTATGCAGAACAGGGCAAGGAGTTGTTAGATTCAATTGTGACTGGCGATGAAACCTGAGTGCACTATACAATACCAGAAACTAAAGAACGATCTCGTTAGTGGCGGCATTCGAATTCGCCGAAGCCGAGAAAGTTCAAACAGATATTTTCTGCCGGCAAAGTGATGGCCAGTGTGTTCTGGGACAGAAAAGGTGTATTGTTGTGCGAGTTTAGGCCTACCTTCACAACAATAAACGCCATTAGCTAGTGTGCGACTAAAAAAATTGCGACGTGCCATTCAAAATCGAAGGAGGGGAATGCTGACGAAGGGAGTGATTTTTCATCACGATAACACTCGTCCCATACTGCACATGCAACGGTTGATCTCCTGGCGCAGTTCGGATGGGATATCCACACCCATCCCCCCTACAGTCCATATACAGCACCTAATGATTATCATCTGTTTGCTGAGTTGAAGTCACACCTGGGTGGAACACATTTCCAGACCGACGATGATTTGAAAAACGAGGTTGAGCGCATCCGGCGCAACTTGGTAGGAGAGTGCTATGACAAGGGTATACAAAAACTGTCACAGCGCATACAAAGGTGCATCGATCGCAATGGTGATTACATTGAAAAATAGTTGTAAGTTCAACCTTACCATCACTGTAACATTGATTGACAATAAACCTATTTTATATATTAAATAATATTGGAGAATTAATTTTACAGACATGCCCCGTATTCCCACGCACAGGCCTCTGATTACGTAAGAGGTCATACTGCTGGCCTCGCTCTGCCGTTGGCGTGGCCGGCCGTGATTTATTTAAATTTATTTTATTTGCATTAAGACCAACACCATTAACATCAATAGACATGCATTTCTTCTGCGGTTCCTTAAGGTACAAGCAACCTTACATTTATCTTACAACGTGAAAAATTAAGTTTAAGCCACAACACAAAAACTACTCCAGAAAAAGAAACTAAAATTAAAACAACTCAAAAACAGGTGCACAATACCCTTTATCCTTTACAAGTTCTCTTATTTGTTGCACGACAAAACACCTTCTTTAACTTTTGCATCACTTAATTTCCAAAAGTTCTCTCTGATTGTGTTTTGTTATTTCACAGATGTGCCAACTCCCAAAAAATTCCCTTAATTTAAAATTTTTACCCTAAAATATGACATGTCACTGTATCTTCAAAACAAGAGCTCAGTTATCATTTTTATGGTGATGTTTGAATTCAGCAGATGTAAATACATATAAATTCACTATTTTTAAGCCTGATACATTTTCATTGTTGCCCAGTGTTATTAGTTCATTGATGGAAATTAATAATTTGTTCGCAATAGCCGAATATAGGATAAGGTTTTTGTTAGATAAAGTCAAACTGAAAAATTTAAAATCATTGATGGGATTTATACCACGGATCACCTGGTTTCCGTCCAGTCTTACAATAGTACTTAAGAGCCAACCATCCCTTAGTTCTAAAGATGAATAAAGTCTACTGAGATGCAGTAGAGTTTTAAGTGTTGCATCTGTGAAAATAGTATCATACCCTTTACTTATACACAATGCAAATCTTTCTTGAATTTGATATTATATCTTCTGAACATAATTTTTACTCAAACCTCTTCATAAGCAGCAGCACAATCCTCTTAATAAAGTTTTGACCATAACTTTCAATACCTCTGAATTTAAACTCAAATTAGGCTTGCATTCAATTCAGCTCTTAATAAATTTGCCACCTTGAAAGGCCGGATGTTCTAAATGAAGTTTACACTTAAATGTTTGATACCGAAATTATGGTTTGCCAGAAGCAGTCATGATAGATGTCAAAGGAATGTTGGTTCTTTGTCAAGACCAGGGCGAGGCCAGTTCAGTTGAGGAAAGTGGTATAACAAAGCCATTTAAGAAATAGTGTCCTTAGAAGATTTCTAAAGGTATTGTCACTTGACGAGTATGAATAGGGAATTCTTTGGATCGTGTACAATGGCGAACAAAACAGCCACAAAGGGACTTTTTTTAAAACAGAGTTGAGAGAGAAAGTTAGAGATATACACGCACGCAGCTGTGGTTAGAGAGCACTCTTCGGCGTAAGGCCGATGGAGACAGTTCGCAGCTAGGAAGCCATTATAAACAGTCTTCGGAGTGTAGCCAAGAGAGGAGTCTGAGACGTGAAGCCTATTAGAGCGGTCAACTTGTTCTGTCTTGAATATTTGTCGGGTCATCAAAATTTATCGAGTAATAAAAAAATTAACATTCAATAGCTCTAAACCGAGATTGGTAACCCTCGGTCGGCGACTTCCATTTCGATGTTTGAAAAGAAGAAGCAGTGAATAAATAATTTGGAGACGGCATTCCAGTGTTGTGAAAATCTCCTTCTCACACCCATCCACGCATACTCTGAGAGAAACCTCGTTGCTCGCCATTAAATTATTTGCATCAAATTGCCGTTCCAACGTGGAACTTGTGTACACCCATAAACATTGTTGCTTAAAACTGGCGCACTACGTTGAGCGGTGGTAACACTTGATCGCCAGTATTAAATTTGTAGCAAACTGGCTCGCCAACGTGGAGCTCGATACGAGGAGGACGTTCAGCTCGATACGAGGAGGAGGTTCAGCTCGATACGAGAAGGAGTTTCAACCCGACGACGAGGTTCAACAGGAGAAGGAGGTTCAACCTGAGGAGGAGGTTCAACCGAGAACGAGTTTCAACCCGAAAACGAGGTGCAACAGAAGGAGGTTCGACACGAGGACGGTTGACCCATCAAGAAATTCGTTAACAATTCGACTGTAAAGAAGAAAGGAGGCCGGCATCGTCATCAGTGGTATCATCGGGAGCCAGTAAAAACAATCTAAGGTACAGAGTGTAATATTATATACTAGACTATGGTGAATTTATTTGACGATTGAAAGACAGGATTTTAAGTAAACAAATTTGTAGAAAGCATGGAAGTTCAGGAGGTTTATATTAATAACAGTAGGCAGGAAGTCGAAGTAGCAGAGCGTGGTAGAACTGCACCAAATAACGTAAAAGTGGAAATAACTACGTTAGAGGAATTTAGAAATTGGTTCGCATGTTTTATAGAAGAGTGGAGGAATGACCGTGAAAGTTGAAGTAAAGAGTTAGATGATACGCACCAAGGTTTAGATAAAGTGATAGATGATAGGAATCAAAGTTTATGTGAGAAGATAGGTAATAATCATCAAAGATTAAGTGGGGAAATAGACAGTAGCAATCAAACGTTTCAGCAGATAGGAGAAAAGATAGATGATAGTGTTGAGAAGTTAGAGGTAGGAGAAGTAGAACTAGGAAAGAAGACAGAGAATGAACAAGCGTTAGAGAATGTTAGGAAGGATAGGCAATAAATAGAGAATGTAAGAGAAGAAGCTGGTCAGGTAACAGACAATATTGGAAAAGATGGTAGTGAGGAGACGCAGAACGCTGAAAATGAAGTTTTTAATCTAGTTAGTGAAAGGTCAGATAGTGAAAACAGAAAACAGATAGAGGAAATAGCACAGAAGATAGGCAAAGATAGAGAAATAGCTAGAAAAGTGTTAGAAGAAACTAGGTGTAGACCAGAAGGATCAGAATGGGAAAATAGAAAACCGACGAGGTATTGGGGGAAAACAAAAATCAAATGAATGAGGTAGCAATACAGATCACGGCGACGACAGAAAAATTGAAAACCATTCAAAATCGGGGGAGAAACGAAAGAGGAATATTAAAATATTTCGGGCAAGGGGCACAGTTCCATTAGAATATGTGTAGACAAGATAGGACAAGATATCGATGTACAATACATAAGCTAGATATGGAAAAATCATGGGGATGTAGAATAAATAAGTCCTTTGTACATGGAAAACTCCGCAAAATTCTCTTGTATTTTCGAAGTACGTTGTGGGATGATGAAGTTTCTAGTAAATGGTGGGAACTAAAGCTAATAGTATTTAAAATTGCCATATCAAATTGTAAAAGGAGAAGAAACAAACTTGTAAAATGTGTATGCTAAGTATAAATAATGTAGTGTAAAATGTATAGGTAAAGTATAAACAGTGTCGTGACAGTGCAGTGAAATTAAAACTAAACAAGTGAAAAAATATAGTAATGCAAATCAGAACACTTAAAGAATTTTGAAAATAATAGTTATATAGAATCATAAAGAAGTATTCGGAAATGTATGAAAAAAAATTAACCAGTTTAAAAAAAAATCGGAACAATGACAGACTTTGGAAGGAATATTTATATAGAATACAGAAGAACTCAGAAATGTTGTATACAAATATAATATTATTAATGTAACATTGATTTAAACATGGGAGTGTATACTTAGGAATTTTTTCAAGTGGAACAACAATATGAATTAATTTTAAGTAGATCTGATGGAGAAGAAAGGAGATGATGTAGATTGAAATATTTTCCGAGTAATATTTAAAAGTTGAAAATTGCAGATCAGAATGTTGGTAAATTTTAAGTGAACTGCTTTTACGTAAACAGGTGAATAATTTTTAGGAAATGTGATGTAAAAATTTGTGTTGTGAAAAGAAATTGTAAAACGAATTGGATGTTGCTGACAAAGGTCTAATATTTTGCGTTATATTCGGGCAAGACATTATATTATTTCATTATGGGATAATAAAATAATATCTATGGGGGCATTTGATACCGAAATTATGGTTTGCCAGAAGCAGTCATGATAGATGTCAAAGGAATGTTGGTTCTTTGTCAAGACCAGGGCAAGACCAGTTCAGTTGGGGAAAGTGGTATAACAAAGCCATTTAAGAAACAGTGTCCTTAGAAGATTTCTAAAGGAATTGTCACTTGACGAGTATGAATAGGGAATTCTTTGGATCGTGTACAATGGCAACCAAAAACAGCCACAAAGGGACCTTGTTTAAATCAGAGTTGAGAGGGAAAGTTAGAGATATACACGCACGCAGCTGTGGTTAGAGAGCACTCTTCGGCGTAAGGCCGATGGAGACAGTTCGCGGCTAGGAAGCCATTATAAACAGTCTTCGGCGTGCAGCTAAGAGAGGCCTCTGAGACGTGAAGCCTATTAGAGCGGTCAACTTGTTCTGTCTTGAATGTTTGTCGGGTCATCAAAATTTATCGAGTAATAAAAAAATTAACATTCAATAGCTCTAAACCGAGATTGGTAACCCTCGGTCGGCGACTTCCATTTCGATGTTTGAAAAGAAAAAGCAGTGAATAAATAATTTGGAGACGGAATTCCAGTGTTGTGAAAATCTCCTTCTCACACCCATCCACGCATACCTTGAGAGAAACCTCATTGCTCGCCATTAAATTATTTGCATCAAATTGCCGTTCCAACGTGGAACTTGTGTACACCCATAAACATTGTTGCTTAAAACTGGCGCACAACGTGGAGCGGTGGTAACACTTGATCGCCACCATTAAATTCCTTACATGTTTTATCTATAATTAGATCTAGATCATTGAGAGGGTTAACAAGTAACATATCCTGACTTCTTTTTTAGTTAATTGATGGAAATTAACCATTTCTCCACACTAGCCGTTTATAGGCTAAGGTTTTTGTTGGAGAGAGTCAGCATGAAAAATCCAATACCATGGCCGTTATTTGAACCACGGATCTCCTGGTTTCCGTCCAGTCGCTCTAACCCATTGAGCTACCATAGCCAACGTGCCGCCCAGACACTTAATTCTCTATTTGACTCGTCTATTTCCCCAGTAAACCACTAGATACACCGTTTGTGGTGACTTATATGGCATTGAATTTTTCATGTTGACTCTATCCATCAAAAACCTTAGCCTATAAACGACTAGTGTGGAGAAATGATTAATTTCCATCAATTAACTAAAATAATAAGAGTTAAACGAAGAAGCTTGGGACTCAAGTACTTACGATAGTAAGTCGCTACAAACGGTGTGTCCCGGATGCGAAAGCCCCTAGTGGTTTACCGATGAAATATACGAATGAAATGGAGAATTTAGCAGGGGCGGCTTCTGAAGGGGGTATCATGTTTGCGCTACAACGAAAATGCTGGGTCTCCCTTTAATGTAACGGCATGTTCCATTTGGAGTCCATTTTGACCTTATCTAGTGCAGGGGACCTGAGCACGCTGTATTGCTTGCAGGTGCCAAGTAGTTCACTCCCAGATACAAACCACTGGTATACAATAGGGAGGTATAGGGCAGGACGAACCTAGGATTTGCCGAGGCATGTAGGGGGACGATGCGGGGCGTATGCCTGCATGTGCCAGAGAATAGTTGTTTGCGCCATTATCGTCATTTGTTCCGGCGGGCGCATGAATACTTCACTTGGCGCCGGTTATGCGGCCAGCTAAACATGTGACTCGTCAGCGCGCGCAAAAAGAGGCTTCTTCTTCTTTTATAGTTACAGACATGTGGAGACATGTGATGTGCTTCGTTGTGCGGCTGCGTGCAGCTGTTCTTGCAATGAGAGAATCGTTTTAGTTTATCTCAAATATTAAATGTATAGTTGTGTTCATGATTATTCACATAAGAAATGTAGCGTGTGCAATAAATTTATCTAGTGATATGAATACAGCTCTATCGAGTACAGTACACAAAATCAGTTTCCTTGGTTACAGCTAAAATCAAGATGATCCTCCGCATTAAATTAAGCACGACACGAACATTGGTCCTTCACGGGCGGATATTTATTGTGCAACGCAAGTGTTTCTTCGGCACGGATGTACATCAGTGGGCCCCAGGACGCCAGGCATCGGGATCTACGCAGCAGATGATCAGCATTTCATTCGCAACTACGCAGAAGCCTGCATCGCAACACATTTCAGGTCAGAACATTCCTTTTCTTTCTTTCTCTCCTTTAAGCAAGTCTCATAACCATTCAATATGGAGTAGGATTTGAAAGCTCTGGTCAAAAGAAGGGGTATAATCAAAATATAATTTACCTTTGTTCGAAAATTTCTTGATAAATTACCAGAACAGGTCAACGTTTTCATATTGAGAGCTAATTTCGATAACTTAAGTGAAATTTGGGACAAATATTAAGCTGTTCAGACCCAAATTGAATCTCTTGTGGAAGCGGAAACTGAATTAGATATGCATGTAGAACACAAAGAGGAAACAGGAAACAGTTACATCGAATTGAAGGCTGGGTTAGCTTAATTAATACAGGATCATGAACAGCAAGAAAATGGTTCTGGACATTTGCAGCACACAGTGCAGTTGCAATCGTCACAAGCAGCTAAAGCTATCAAACTGCCTGTGATACAATTACCTAAATTTGAGGGTGATGTCACTCATTTCAAACATTTCTGTGACACATTTGCAAGCTTAGTGGTAAATAACCAAGCTTTAGATGCTATTCAGAAATATCATTACTTACTTTCCTCTCTCAAGGGACAAGCTCATTCACTAATACGGAACATACCTGTCACTAGTGAAAATTTTGATGTATCATGGGAGCTCATATGCTCACGCTATAACAATACAAGATTAATAGCTTCAGCTCATATAAAAAATTATTAGCACTACCTGTAATGCATAAGGAAACAGTAAATGAACTGCGTCCCTTGCTCAACCATTTTCAAAATAACTTGAATGCCATTGAAGCATTAAAACCTGAAGTGCCTTTGCATGAAATCATTTTAATGGAACTTCTCTTAGAACATTAGTCTGACACCACATGCAGAGAATGGGAGAATAAAATAGATTCTCAAAACTTCCCTTATTTGAAGCATCTTATGCAATTTTTAGAAGCAAGAGCACACTCTTCTGAATTGCTAGCTAACACTGCATGTAACAAGACGGTAGTTAAGCCTAAGACTGGTGTACACTCTGCTAAGCCCAACAGCCAAGACAGTAAACACTCTTACTTATCCACGAGTGATCGTGTATGTCCAATTTCTCAGTGCAATCCAATGCTACATAATTGTGATAACTTCAAAAACCTTAATGTGCATAAGCGTTTGACTTTCATTAAATCCAAGTGCCTTTGCGCCAATTGCTTTGCTCCTAATCACATATCAAGTAAGTGTAATCGTGCCTCATACTGCAATTGTGGCTCATCCACTCACAGCAAGTTGTTTCATGATAGTAACAGAGAAAAGGCTTCACGTGCAACTTCATCTAGTCCTGTAAATGATTCTACTAGAACGATTGACGCGCCATCTAGCTACTGTTCTTTTAAATCAAAATCCACAGAGCAGGTTTTGCTTGCCACCGCACTAGTGCAAGTGGAACTCAGATATGGCAATCTCATACAGTGTAGAGCATCCCTCGACTCTGCCAGTCAATCCAATTTCATAACTGCAGATCTTGCGAAGCGCTTACAGTTTAACAAGGTGACAGCTGATACGCCTACCAATGGTATAAATGGCACCATTTCTACGGCCACTCACTATGTTCAGGAAAATCTGAAATCTATGGTACATGATTTTAAGACTAAAATTGAATGTCTAGTACTTCCTCGTATAACAGGAAAACTACCTTCCACACATATAAATTTGTGCAACTGGAATATTACTTCTAGCATTCCATTAGCAGATCCTAGGTTCAACATTCCTGATGAAATTGAAATCCTAATCGGAATTTCCTTATTCTTCGAGTTATTGCATGGGAAACCTAAAACAAACAAGGACATCCTATACTAGCCAGCACAGCCCTCGGTTGGATAATATCAGGCCCTATTCCAAGGTCATCATACAAGTACAAGGCAAAGTCTTCGCCTCAGCATAATTCCTTCATCAGCACTGATAACCTTGACACACAGTTAAGACGTTTCTGGGATTTGGAAAAATTTCCTCAGCATTTTCTTACTAAGGAGGAAAAGGAGTTTGAAGGATACTATGTAAAAGCAACTACTCGTAATGCCGATGGTAGCTTTACAGTTCGTCTACCCGTCAAGGAGGACAAAAATCGCTTAGCTGAATCAAGACAGCAAGCCATCAATCGCGTTATGCACATAGAACGACGTCTTCAAAATGGCATCACACTTAAAGAAGATTACACTCTATTTCTCTTTGAATATGAATCCAGGGGGCACAGGAAGCAAGTGTCACCACCAAAGGAAGGCGAACCTTGTTGCTAACTTCCGCATCATGCAGTTTTCAAACCTTTGTCTACTACTACTCGCACCTGAGTTGTATTTGATGCATCTGCGCAGTCATCTTCAGGACTATCCTTGAATGATGTGCTGAAGTTAGGGTCCTACTATTCAGGATGACCTTATCTCCATAATTTTACGCTTCAGAACTAATCGCTATGCATTCTCAGCTGACACTTCTAATATGTACAGGGGAGTGAAGATGCATCCTGATGATCAAGATCTCCAAAGAATAGTATGGCGAGAAAACAAAGATGAAACTCTTACTACATTCATATATGGTACTAAACCTGCATCCTTTTTAGCCATAAGGACTGTGCATCAACTAGCTTCAGAGGAAGAGGTTAAATATCCACTAGCTTCTCAAGCTATCCGTGAATCCTTCTACGTAGATGATTGCTTATGTGGTCATAATGATCTACAGCAAGCTTTACATATTCAAAGGCAGCTACTTCAGATGTTAGACAGTGGCGGATTCCCACTTAGGAAATTGTGTTCTAAACATGAAGATATTTTAAAATCCATTCCACCGGGACACAGAGAGCACAACTTCCATTTTCATTGGATAGCAGTGAAAATGCGCATGCTCTTGGTCTCCTCTGGCATCCTGGAAAAGATCAATTCCAGATACAAGCCACTCCATCTCTTCAGGATAATCTAAATTATAGCTGCACCAAACGAAGCATACTTTCTGTCATATCATCTATTTTTGATCCTTTAGGCCTAGTGAGTCCTATTGCCATAAATGCCAAGATGTTTCTACAATCTCTTTGGTTGGAAAAACTCGGTTGGGATGAATTGATACCATCTCACCTCATCCAACAATGGCCAAATTTCTGCGAGACATTGTCCATCATTCATGCTATACGTATTCCAAGACACGTCCTAATCACAGGTATATTAAGGGACATACAAATACATGGGTTTTGCGATGCCTCAGAAAAGACTTATGGTGCCTGTATTTATCTTCGTTCTATGAACAGCTGCAATGAGGTGAAAACCAGACTTCTTTGCTCCAAATCCAAGGTTGCACCATTAAAGAAACAAACCATTCCTCGGCTCGAAATTTGTGGTGCTTTACTACTCGCTAAACTTTACAAGGTTGTAGCTAACCTTAAGCTGCAGACTTCACAGAACTATCTATGGACGGACTCTATGATTGTTCTAGCATGGATTTAATCCATCCCACACAAATGGAAGGCTTTTGTAGTCAACAGAGTAACACAAATACAAAAGTTATCAGAAACTGCTGCTTGGCGATATGTAGCTACTCAAAATAATCCAGCAGATCTCATTTCAAGAGGAGTTTCAACTGAACCTATTGCCTCAAATGACTTGTGGTGGAAAGGTCCTGATTGGAACTCACAACCTTTTGCATCTTGGCCAGAACAACCAAAACGATTATTCAAGATGCCACTGAGCAACGCACTACTGCATGCTTGATGGTCACTACAGAAAGTGATGATATCATTTCTCGTTTTTCAAAATTGTTACGCCTGCAGAGAGTGACAGCATACATGCTGAGATTTGCATTCAACTGTAAAAACAGCAACACGAGAAGGCAAGGTCCTCTCTCAGCACTTGAGCTTCAACAGTCATTGCACTGCTGCATTAAACTTGCTCAACAATCAGCTTATATCATAGAGTTAACATAACTTAATGATAAAGGACACGTTCCTACTAAAAGCTCATTGAAATCTTTGCATCCATTTGTCGACAATGAAGGTTTATTCCGAGTAGGGGGAAGAATTGACAAGGCTGAAATTTCCTTCCAGGCAAGACATCAGCTCATCTTACCTCCTAAGCATCATCTTACCAAGCTAATTATTGAAAGTGAACATGTTAAACTTTTGTATGCTTCCAATCAGCTACTTACCTCTTCTCTTCGACAACGGTATTGGATACCGAGAATAGGAGAAGCTCTTAAGTCAGTCCTACACAAGTGCCTGCCGTGCTTCAAACTCAAGGCCAAGGGAGCTCAACAATTAATGGGCAATCTACCTACCTACAGAGTGACTCCAGCGAGACCTTTTCCTACGAGTTGCAGTTGATTACGCTGGTCCATTCTTCCTACGTTATGGGTCGCCTCGCAGCAGGGTCAGGTGAAGGCCTACATAGCTATCTTCGTCTGTTTATCCAAAGAGGCAATTCACATTGAGTTGGTTTCAGACATGACTTCTGATGCTTTTGTTACTGCCTTGCGAAAGTTTACAGCTAGACGAGGATTGTGTAAGGAGATCCTAAGTGACAATGGCACAAATTTTGTAGGTGCTAACAACAAACTTAGAGAACTTAGACTGCTTTTGCAATCTCGCAAGCAGCAAGAGTTTGTGCAAGACTACCCTTCATCTAATGAATGCACATGGCATTTTATAAAACACCCAGCTGACCCCACTTTGGAGGATTACATGAGGCTGCAGTGAAATCTATGAAATAATATCTTCGCAGAGTAATGGGTACACAAGTACTGACCTATGAACAATTAACTACATTACTAATTCAAATTGAGGCTTGCTTGAACTCCCGTCCATTGCTACGCCTTGCTGATGATCCTTTTGATACTTCCTACCCTTCTCCAGGCCATTTCCTCATTGGAGAACCATTGACTTCCATACCATCACCTTGTTCTGATAACCTGAATCAGTTACAGAAATGGCAACAGCTCCAAGATCGTCTACAACATCTGTGGCAGCGGTGGTCAACCGACTATCTACATTCACTCCAGCAGAGGCAAAAGTTTTCCAGTTCCATTGAAAATCTTAAGGCAGACACCATGATCCTATTAATGGAAGACAATTCATCTCCTCTGCATTGGGAACTTGGAATCATCACTGAGACTCATCCTGGTGGTGATGGTTTTTGCGGGTAGCTACAGTGCGAACTTCTAAGTTTGAACACAGGCGTCCCATTGTGAAACTGTGTCCTCTGCCAGTTCAAGAACAACAGTGATATTTTTCAAAGTGTGTCTATGTTAAATTAAAAAAAACTGTTCAGTTTTTTGGGCCCCAGTATGTTTGCGCCATTATCGTCACTTGTTCCGGCGGGCGCATGAATATTTCACTTGCCGCCGGTTAAGCGGCCAGCTGATCAGGTGTCTCGCCAGCGCGCAAGAAAAGAGGCCTCTTCTTCTTTTATGGTTACAGACATGTTGAGACATGTGATGTGCTTCGTTGTGTGGCTGCGTGCAGCTGTTGTTGCAAAGAAAGAACCATTTTAGTTTATCTCAAATATGAAATGTATTGTTGTGTTCTTCATGATTATTCACATAAGAAATGTAGCATGTGCAATAAGTTTATCTAGTGATGTGAATACAGCTCTATCGAGTACAGTCCACAAAATCAGTTTCCTTGGTTACAGCTAAAATCAAGGTAGTCCTCCGCATTCAATTAAGCACGACACGAACAATAGTGGATGCCTAACCTGGTCGTTCTTTCATCACAGCAGTGACATCTATTGCGCCTATGTTAAATGTAACCTACGAGTACATAGCCAAATGGTTTGTGCCGTGTTTTGTTAGCTCTGCCTGTTTTGAGTAGTGCATCAGAAATATTTATATAATTACAGGTATCTTGGGTTATAAGAAGAAACAATGAATTCCATAAAGTGTCTTTCAGCACATCCTTTTTCGAACGTGACCTTAGAAGGAAAAATTGAACTTAAGCGACTTGGAAGACCTACGCTGAAACTAAATATCACACAGATAGTCAAAACAAATACAAGATGTTTTAACAGGAACTTTAACAACGATGTATACGATAAATATTCTAGAGTATTTATGAAATGTGAATGTTGTGTTATATGCTGTGAATTACCGTTAACTTGTGTGTAGAGCAGTCTGCAGTGACAGGCTTAAAGAAATTTTGTTACTTTAAAAAATTAAGTTGCATGTATAACTTTGCGAACCACCAATATTCAGAGCCATGAGCCGTCCCTGGAATTTAATGTCAGGACGGCACGTTGGCCATGGTGGCTCAATGGGTTAGAGCGACTGGACGGAAACCAGGAGATCCGTGGTTCAAATACCAGCCATGGCATTGGATTTTTCATGTTGACTCTATCCATCAAATATCTGGACTGTTTTTCTTTTGTTTGTTTTTTTTTTGTTATTTTAATGAACAAAAATTGAGCCACTACCTTCTTTAACCCCTCAGTCAGCTTGGCATGACAGCCTTATGCTTCACTGAGGGATTACCTGTATCCCTTATTTTTTCCTACAAAATCCTTCCTCCGCTACTATTTCCTACCTCCTTCATAACTTTTGCTTCTAACTATCCTCAACCATTTATCTTTCATTTTACCAAGAAATCTTCCTACATGTTTATTCCCATTCCGTTGCTTCCCTGTTAGCATTCTTATTGTTACAATTTTGCCCTCAACTTTGTGCCATTTTTTTTTCTCCCGTGCCTCCTTCCTCCACTTCTCCACTTCTTCACATCTTACTACATTATGTTCTACACTCTCTTCCCCCCACATAATTCACATATTAACTACCTCATTCCACCTTAATCTTTACATAAATGTTGCACCTGTTCTCATTCTTACTAATCCCTCCCTTTCAATCCTACTGTTGTCTATATAACCTTTACTTCCTGAGTGCCTTTTCAAAATCCTGTAAAACTTCAATGAACTTTTGTTTTCCATGCTTCCCAATATCTCTTGCCTTTCTATGTCTTCCATTCTTGTCCTTAACTTTTTCCAAAATCCTCTCTCATTACCTGCACCTGCTCTCCATATATCCCCCATTCCTATTTTGTCCATATTTCTCTTTACCACTTTCTACCAAGTGTTCTTATTTACTAATGTTCTCTGTTGTTCTATGCATACATTTAAAATATTTCCATCATCCTTACTCAAACAGCTAAATCAAAGTTTCACTATTCTCTCCACATTATTCCTTTTCTCCTGGCCCTCCCCATGTCAAGAAGTGCCACGTTACCTGGAGCTGTCCTTGTCAATCCCGGAGCCTCTTTACAGAATAGCTTGTACATATTATCAACCTTGTTACTTATATCTGAGCCTTCCCAAATCTCTACCGCATGTATCATTTTGCCTCTCCATTGTCTCATATAGCCTATCTAACCATTTTGTCGGAATGTGTAACTTATCTTTACAGGTTCTCAATCCCACCATAGCTGCCTTCCCCTTAGCAATTATTTTCCTACCATGTGCTCCCCACTCCCCTTTACTATTCAGCCTTACTCCCAAATATTCAAATTCCTTCACTACCTCAAGCTCTTCCCCCCTCAAGAACGATTTCTCATCCTTTTTTAATTTTGCCCCCCTTTTTTACAAACCATAATCTTTGGCTATTTATAAGTTTTCATGTATTTCTATATTCCCCCTGTCTTGTAGTGAGGGGGTGACTTGGTAATTTCCAGCAGAATAAAATATTCGGTGCCATACCACCAATTTCCATAATTTTCTGTACCTCATAAGCTCAGATAAGTAAAAGATTATTGTACAAAATATACCATGGGGCCATGCTGAAGGTACAGCACACATTATAGATATCAGATACTGAACATTTCTAACATAAATATCCGTTTAGTAAAAATTTATATTTTTACAATTTGTTCCCTTAACCCTTTCACCGATGCACCGTGCACCGTGCACACATGCATTTAATGCTTATTTAATGATAATTCTTTTAAACTTTGTTTTTCAGTAAATTTAAATAAATTCTAGAAGTCTAAGCTTACCTTTAAAAGTTTCTTCTTGAATAGTACATCTCAAAATAGGGATCAACACAAAAGAGCACATCTCTACATTCACGGCAAATTATACTAGTTTCTTTTCAGACACCTTTCTCGTGGCACACCAGACATTTTCTAAAGGGACATGACCTTTTTGCTGTGGGTGGTACCCTTTTAGGAAAATGTTTTCCTTCAAGTCTGAGGGGTGCGGGGGTGGTGGATTTCTTACCACCAATATGGAGAGGTCTCTGAATTTTATATTGCTCAATTAGTCTGCCAGCTCTTGATAGACAGAAGTTCTCGTTGGTCATTGTCTTGCGTGGGTTTAGAGCTCTCCAAATTACTAAACAATTATATATGGTTATATCCAGCTGGTGCAAAATACCTTTTTATACCATTTGATTGTTTTTCACAAAGAGGGATATGCGTGTAATACCTGATCTACTAGATCCACTCCATCCACATGCATATTGTATTCCTGGATATTGGGCTTGAAAATTGACATTTTGTTACGAGCATCAATTTTTCCAATATCAATCATCAAAATCTTAGAGCTGCAATTGGATAATATTTAGCAATGTAAAAGCATAAACGCTATGCTAAATTGGAATCACTTGACCTAGAAGCATACGCTCTAAATCTAAAGCTAACAAAAAATCTTTGATATATCCTTTGGTACAATATGAGAACAAACTTCCTAGAAATCCTTAATCAGAAAATGAAAACAAAAACTTTTTGACGAAAACGGAAATTACAAAACTTAAGGAATAAATCCACAATAACACACAACCTAAAATTACCGGAAATTTCTAACGCTTCTCACGTAACAAATCTATCTTCGGAAACATTCAACAAACGAGACCTTTCTTTCTTAATAAAGGCATAAAAACATGTGTAGGTTCCTCCAATAACACTGACGATTTAATAGCAGACATAGAAATAGCTTCCTGTAACCTAAAAGAACAAGAAAAAATTGCTGTATGTAAAGAATCTGAAACAGTCAAATTGGAAATACAGAAATACCTTAGAAATAATTTCCTTTCCAAACAAGTAATCAAGGCCTTCAAATCAAAACCAGTAATATACACAAAAGCGGACAATGGCAACCAAATAGTTATCCTAAATAGATCAGATTACATCTCTAGAGTAGAAAACATGTCACAAAGCAATGCATTCACATAATTGGACCGTCCGTCGATATGACTTAATGTTGGAGGACGTAAATTAAAAAAAAATGGAAAGTGATTCACTAAAACTCTGTATGAAAGAATTTGAGAGAACCTTAAAGGAAGTCCGGATATTATCTGATATACAGAAGTCTAAAGTCAAACCAGACCACCCAGTATTACTGAGACTTTATGCTTTGCTGAAAATTCATAAACCAGGAGAGAAAATGAGGCCCATAATCAACAACGTAGACACATCTACCTACAAGTTAGCCAAACATCTAGCACATACATTTTCATCACTGCTACAGTTTCAGAGCCTAGCCATTAAAAATTCATTAGAATTAGTAGACAGGATCTCAAATTTGCATTTGGACACAGAAGACAAACTAGTATTATTTGTTGTCACCTCTCTCTTTCCCAGTATTCCAGCAGATGAACTCATGCTACTCCTCAAGAATTGGTTCATACAGACTAACATTTCAGCAAAAGAAATAGAAGACCTCACAAAACTTACTCATTTATGCATACATCAAAATTTCTTTAAACTCTACGGTAAATTCTATCAACAGACCTCAGGCCTAACAAACGCAATCCACTTTCACCTTTCCAAGCCAACCTCTTTATGAGCTACTCTGAAACACATATTACATCATCCTTCCCACACATCTTCAAATACTGGTATAGATATGTTGATAATATTTTTGCCATTGTTCCACACAAATTCATACAAGATTCCTTAAAACTATTGAACATACAGAATAGAGCAATTAATTCCACAATAAAAATAGAAAAAGATCCCTATCTACCTTTCTTAGATATGAAGATAATCCATGACTTGAATAACATATCTTTTGGCATCTATAAGAAGCCAACACAAACAGATAATTACATCAAGAACGATAGCTACAACCTTACACCACACAAACATACAGTTTTGGACAGCTTAGCACATAGACTAATCAATATCCCATTGGAAAAGAATAAATACATCAAAGAGTATAACCACATGATTAACATAGCTGCAGTTAATGGCTACAGTAAACAATTAATAGAAAAGAAAATTTGGAAATTCAAGAAACAGAAACACATATTGGATACCACAAAATTAAGAGAATCAAAAACCGAGACACAGTTCAGGAAATTCATATATCATCCCAGAGTGCATCATAAATTCAACAAGATATTCAAGAAGATCAACAACACCATAGTCCCAATAAATAAATTCATTTTAAAAAACTTATTATGCAACAACCTGAAAGACCCAGTACCTGAAAACAAGAAATCAGGTGTATATAAAATCAACTGCTCAGACTGCAATAAGTTCTACGTAGGAAAAACCAAAAGAAGTTTACATATTAGATTACAGGGACACATTGGATGTGTGAAATACAAACAAATAGAAAAATCAGCAATAGCCCACCATTTCTGGTCTACCAATCATGAAATTTTACCAAATATAAAACTATTAAAGCCAGCCTGTTATGCACCTGAATTCGATGTTTGGGGAAAGCTGCTGTTGTAAAAAACAAACAGTATACTTTAAATTTCCAATTGCCGCCTGAAAACTCTCTTTGGAATTACACAGAAAATGAAGCTAGTTACTTTTTATAAAGAAAATGGAAGTATTAACATCTACTTCTTAAGATAAGTGGACGTTAAGTAGCAAATATTTTAATTTGTATAACTCTCTTTGGAAGTTAATCTAACAGTCAACAAATGCCACCACAGACAACCAGCTCACTTCAGGAAACCACGGATCCAACCAGCTGGATAACTGCTGATGATGAGGACAAACCGTACTCCGAAACATGTCCAAGTAAGGATAATTTAAGTGATGTTTGTGTTTGAATTACCGACTCATTACTTTCAAATACCAAAGTTTAATTTATTATTATTTATTATCTTTAGATCTAGAAAAGGAAGAAATCCATTAATTTGAGTCTCTAATGTGAATTTTATAGCTTTATCTTGCAAATTTCTATTATAGGTTCCACAGGGATATATTTTGGGCTCCCTGTTATTTTTACTGCG
The DNA here is from genome assembly GCA_030765055.1 of Mantis religiosa. NCBI lineage: Eukaryota > Metazoa > Arthropoda > Insecta > Mantodea > Mantidae > Mantis > Mantis religiosa. The sequence goes on from CM060948.1 coordinate 231,164,511, forward strand.
TATAAATGATCTCCCATTATGTCTTATGAACAATTTGAATGCTGAAATCACACTCTTTGCAGATGATACAAGTATTTTCATTGCAGGAAAGGTTGATGACAGCCTTCAGCAAAATATAGCACCAGCGGTAGTTAAAGTAGTAAATTGGTTTAAAGTTAATAAGGCACTCATACGTGAAGAAAAAAGAATAGCGCTCAATTTTCAGCATAAGGCTTGTAGAAAAACGGGAAATCCTTGCATCATAATTGGCTCCAATTTGGTACATTTTGAACAGCAAACTAAATTCTTAGGACTATGGGTAGACGAAAATTTAAGTTGGTACAAACATATACAAAGTTAGCAGAGAAGCTCAGTCGTGTTTGTTTTGTTTTACATCAGCTGAAGCCTCGAGTAGAATTTACTGCACTCAGAACCTGTTACTTTGCTTACTTTCATTTACTACTACCATATGGACTGCCATTGTGGGGAAATGCTACAAATAGAAAGATGATATTTAAGCTACAAAAGAAAGCATTATGAATTATGGTTGGTATTCCAAAAATGGAAAGCTGCAGAAATCATTTCAGAGAATTGAATATCTTGACCCCACTAAGTTTATATATGAAACAGTTATTGATTTACATGAGGACTAATACTGTGAGCTATGTCATGAATGCTAAAATACACATCCATAGCACACTTAATAAAGACAAATTACGCATCTATTTTCATAAAACAAAACTATTTGAGACTTGTTTCAAATACATGGGTTCAAAGCTATACAACCACTTGCCAAATCAATTAAAAAGCATACCCTATATAAATAAGTTTAAGGGAGAACTACATAATTTCTTAAAAAAAAATCAGTTTTACTCAGTAAATGAATACTTCGAATACCAATCACGTAAAGTATAAATTAATAGGTTTGTTGTATCTAATTTTATTAATGTATTATACTTCTATTCTTGTTTCATGTATCCGATATTAGAAGACTAATCAACGAAGGACTCAAATGCTCGATTTCACCAACAGATGTTAAAATCGATGATAACAAATGTAATGTAACATATGTCACAGGGCTAACAATGCAGTTAAATTTCTTGCATTTCACCAACCTGTTTTCTGAAAATGTTAACAAACACGTGTTAACGCCAAGAGACTGGTAAATATTACAGCTATAGAAGGACATGGATGAGTCCTACTACTTTCTGAACATACTGCGATGTGCTTTTTTTTAATTTTCGTCTGCACAGAGCAGAGAAAATGGCGGCTAAACAAAATCGTAAACAAAAGCTGTGAGACAAATTTCTCATCGATGGAGAAAGAATTGTTAATTGAATTGGTGAGGAAGTGTAGGGATACCGTGGAAAATAACAGGATGGATGCAGGGAATGTAAAAGAGAAAGATGTCACATGGGAAAATATGGGAACGAATTTAATTCAAATACATGTGTCATTACAACAAGCATGAAACAACTTCGTCATTATTACGTAAATTTAAAACAAGTTGCAAAGGACAAGTGACTTGAATGTTTCAAGATGTGAGGTGGACAGTGTATTATCCACATAATTCAGTGAATTTTAAAATCTCAAAATTATTAATACTTGAAGCAAAAGCGAGATCAGCATGTTCCTTTCGATGCATATTCTAACTCAGTATTACGTAAATTTTAAAAGAGGAGCGAAGGAAAAGTGACACGTGACTTGAACGTTTTAAGGCGGAAGGTCGATAATGTATTGTCATGAAGCTGTTATCTACGATAGCTTAGCTAGTGTACACAAAGAGCTGGCAAATAAAGACGGCTGAGATAAAGGACTTGCCGGCATAGATTAAGTTACGCTTCTGGAAGGTGATAGAATAATCGGTTTCTTTATTGTTCTGGAACAGTCTCGAATTTATCAATGAGGTATTTAAGAAGGCGACGACTCGCCAAGAGTCAGTCATAACAGAAGTAAACGCTGTAAAGTGTTGTTGTAACGAGAGCTAATGCTGTAAACAGATGTAATCAGAATGATGTTTGTTTTGGTCATCGATCTTGGTAGATCGTGATTGTGTATGTGATGTAATTCTGCTGCTACGAAGTGTATTTCCATGCAAATAAAGAACAACTTAAATTCGCGCAAATTGGACTTTTAATACTACAAACTCACACATTCACAGTATTATCCACATAATTCAGTGAATTATAAAATCTCAAAGTTATTAATACTTGAAGCAAAGGCGAGATGGGCATATTCCGTTCGATGCATGTTTTAACCTATATTGTACTTCTGCAGTAACCTTCATAGCAACTTGTTTCAACAGTCTATACCTCTGTAGAAATTTTATTTTTCTGATAGCTCCTAAAAATAATTTCACCTCATATACCGTACTCTATTACGAATGCCATTTACGCGACCTTAAACTTAGCAAATCGACAACAACAGCTGTGTTCACGCCTGCCATCTTGACTATTTACAATTGTTAACGACTTAACAACAGAAATTTGGCTTGTTAGTTTAACAAGAGATTTAACTCGAGTGTTTAGCTAACACTTAGCACAAAAGTGAATCGAGAAGATATTGACATACTGCTTCACTCACACTGTTTTTTCACAGGAGATATTTCAAGAGCTTTTGCTCTTATCATCAGTTGAAACTCGAAGGAACTCGAGAGTCGAGTTCCAGCTGATGGTAAGAGCAAAAACACTTGAAACATGTCCTGTGAAAAAACAGTGTGAGTGAAGCAGTGTGTCAATATCTTCTCAATTCACTTTTGTGCTAAGTTGTGCTTCACTGTCTCTACGCTTCTTTCAATTTTATACTTTAAGCTAACACTTGTTGGTGAAATGCAATTTTTTTTAACTATTACTAAATTCGTGTTAAGTCTTAACATCTGTTGGTGAAATCGGGCGTAATTGGCCAAAGCATTAAAATTAAGTGTAATACCAGAGTCAGTGTCTGCATAAATATTCATAACGGAGTTGATCTGTATTGTACTCAAGTGTCTTAATGTTTCCAAATGTGAATAGTAATTTGTTTAAGTTATCTGTAAACTATAGATAGTAAATACCTCATTAATGAATTGTACATATTGTAAAATACTCAAACTAAATTTACAATGCCTATAATTCTGTATGAATTCCTGTGGCTAATAAATATTGTATTGTATTGTAAATTTTATTTTTTATTTAAAATCTGCTTTACTTTAACACTGGCATGTGGATTCTAAACCAGGACAAGTTATCCAATAATTTACCATTTTTGTTTAGAGTTTTACATTTTACATTTTCCAAATTACAATTTTGCAATTTACAATTATTATGAATTTGAGAGATAGTTTAACAAATAATTATTTATAAACTAGATGAATGAGGAGATATATTTAACCTATAATTCTTAACTAATAACCGTGTTTCGAATGGGAAGGTGTTTGTCCTTGAGCACTACCAGGTGAGCAACCAATCTGAGTCCTGCGGTGTTGTCGCATTGCATTCCTGCTAAGTGGTTTGTGACGAGTGCCAAACTAATCAATCTGTAAGAAATATTATTTGCGCTAAGACAAACATTCAGATTTTGCTAAAACTGAACCATGTGGAAGGTAGAGTAATGTATCTAACCTAATCATGAAAACCACATATTTTTAGTTCTAATAGTTCTTCTAATACAAATAAATAAACCACTATTACTTGCATTACAAGTTTAAATCGCCAGGTAAGCACTGTATGAATATCATTTTTGGTTGGCATGTATGTGTGTGCATATATATTTTTTTAATTGTATTTGTACTTGTATTTATTTCATCCTTTGTAACATAATACATATGTTATAGGACACGTTAGTTCAAGATATAAAGATAATATAAAATGTTACATAAGACTAAAAACTGTAACAGATACAGAATACAACAAAAGTCTAAAATAGAAAAAGCAAATAAATATAAACTGTATAAAGACCATAGAGAAATACTATATAAAAGTAATTGCTCACAAATGTGGAGTTTACTCTAATTCATGATTTAATCCAATTTGTTTTGTCCTTTTGATTGATATCAGACACATCATAGTATAAAAATTACATTAATGTCCACTGCCATTGTTTACAATCACTTAAAACTAATTAATATTTAAAAACTCTTTTACAGAATAAAATGAATGTTGCAGTAAAAAGAGTTTTACTCCCTTTTTAAAATGTATAAGGCTGTTCATTTGTTTAATATTTTCTGGTAGCCTGTTGTATAATCTTATACCTTTATTGATAGCACTAGACCTGAAGATTTCCTTTCTACAACTTTTAATGTGAAAGTCATCTTTCTGACGTTTATTGTATTTGTGAATATCAGCATCTTTGTAATTTTGTATTTGTAGTTTATTTTGTTTTACATGGATTACTAATTCCAAAATAAACATACATGCTAGAGGTAATATTTGATGTCTTTTGAATAATGGCCTGCAAGATGTTCTGTTATCCACCCCACTTAGTATCCTTATCGCTCTTTTTTGAAGTTTAAAGACTCTATCTGCCTTTTTCCCCCCAGAACACTATCCCATAATGTAACTGACTGTGAAAGTAACCATAATATATATTTCTCAATGCTGCTAAATTTATTAAGCCTTTCAAATGTTTAAGCAAATAACAAATGGGACTCAGTTTATTTATTAAATGTTGCATATGTGTGGTCCATTTCATGTAATCTCATGTAATCTCATATGTAATCTCAAAAATTTTGTTTCATTATTGTAGCTAATAGCTGTTTTATCAAATATTATTGGAGGTTTGACCACATTTCTATTTTGGTAAGTATGGAATGAAATGGCAACTGTCTTATCCTTATTTATAATTAGTTCATTCGTCTGAAACCATGTGGGCAGTTTACATAGAGTATCATTAAATTTGGTCTGTACACTTTCTTGATTGTTTCCATTTATTAGAATGTTAGTGTCATCTGCAAATAAAATAACATCTGTGGAATTAATGGCAATTGGCAAATTATTTATGTACAAAGAAAATAACAAGTGGCCCAGGACTGATCTTTGTGGAACTCCTCGCCTAACTTCTCTCACTTTGGACTGAACTGTATTTAATTTTCCTTTATTTTCAAACTGAAGTTTTACAAACTGCTTTCTATCGCTTAAATAGGATTTGACCCAATTATTAAATAATACACCTAAAACCATATTATTTAATTTCCCGAGTAGTACTTCATGATCTAAAACATTGTATGCTTTTGTTACGTCTAAAAGTAAACCCACAACTACTAATTTTTTATCAATAGTTTCTTGAATTTTATTTATTAAACTGTCCATGGCTGTTATGGTAGATCTGTTTTTTCTAAATCCGTTTTGGGCCTCTGAAAGAATATTGTATTTTTAGATGAATGATATCATTCTATTATGAACCAGTTTTTCAAATATTTTAGAAAATGATGATATGATTGATATTGGTCTGTAATTTTCTCTTTTATTCTTCTCCGCGTTTTTATAAACTGGCTTAATTTTTGATACTTTTAACTTATCTGAAATACACCCGATTGCAATGATGCATTATAGAGACTGACTAGTGGCTTAGCTATTTGATGTATAACTTTTTTAATGATAACATCTGGTACTTCATCAACTCCAGATGAATATCTGGCCTTCATACACTGGACTACCCCTTCAAATTCCAATTCCGTAACAGGCAATATAAAAATTGATTGACTGCATTGCTTTACCTTCTCACTACTCTCTTGACACCCTGTATGGTTAATATTTTGAGCTACTAAGTTTTCTGCAATGTCTGTGAAATAAGCATTAAAAGATTCTGCAATATTCTCTGGATTTGTGATATTATAGTTATTGATATTTAATTCATTAATATTGATTTTTGGGGCAGATTTTCCAGTTTCTTGGTGAACTAACGTCCAAAGGGCCTTTGTTTTATTGTTAGAGTTTAGTAGGAATCTTTCATTATCCTGAGTAATTTGTAATTACTCAGAACTGAAATGAAAATGTTTGACATGACGTGATAAAAGAATTACTTTGAATAATCCAATTCGAGCAAGAGGAAACAATAAATTTCCTGCTGCCCTGACAGAACGTGTCTAGTCACATTATATCTTTGTTTATGAATGGTTCGTAATATCTATTTACTCTAGAGAGTTCAAAGTGGTTGGTGTGTATGTATGTACATATACTTTTAATTACTCAGAACTGAAATTTAAACTACGGCATGACGTGATAAAAGAAATGCTATGAATCAGTCAAGGAGTTAAATTCGAGAAATAGCAAACACTTTTTTCCTGTTAGCCTGTGGAATGCTGTATGCTTATGTTTATAAATGAATGCTGGATCAGAATTGTTTATTTACTCTGGAGAGTTCAGATCAAAATCATTCAGTTGTTCTTTATACAACAATAGAGAAAGGGTTAAATAGGGCAATGGCTACTTGCGGTGAATTTAGTGGCGAGTGAAAAAGGCAGGTATTGCGAAGTTAGGTTCAAAGTATTATTTTTGGAGTGTGCATATTCTTCAAAAGCTTTTTCGGAAACAGAAACTAAAAATGAGTTATTGCAAATAGTAATTCCGTTTAAAAACAGGAAAAAGTGTATCAGCTGGATCAACTTGGATTTGAAATGGGACACGAGGTAGTACGCCTCCCAACTTACCACTGCCAATATAATGCAGTTAAGTTGGTGTGAGCTCAAATAAAAAGGGGGATTGCAAAAAGAAATAATACTTTTAAACTGACGGATGTTGTACGACTTGTTCACTTAGAAATTAACAAGGTAACATAACAGGACCAGGAAAACTGCATGAGGCATGTAGAAAACCTTTAAAAAGATGATTTTAAGAAAGAAATAGCACGTGACGAGATTTTGGAACCTATAATCATTAATTTGCAAGACTTAGACGGTGACGACAGTGACAATGATGAATTGTCTCCTGACGGAAGTGACATTGACAGCGATATGGATGAGCCACTGGCAATTTCATTGGAATAGAAAAACAGGTAATTCATAAACTATAATTATAGCTATAGTATTTTAAAATATACATAACTTGCAAAAATCCTTATTTAAAATTTGATTTTGGCAACTGCATTATTGTAAAAGTTTGCTTACCCTTACGTCTGTGCCAAGCAGCCCTGCATGTTGTATGCGTGTGCGAGATGTAGGGATATATAAAAGCAGTGGGGTAACAAGCTGGCAATGCTGAGTGTGTTACGCCATCTGATTAGCTGGACTCCCATTTGAAACACATAATAAGTCACTGTACCCCAGTGACTTACATATCCAATAATAGTAATAATAATCCTATCAGCGGTCCTAATATTACAAGAAATTAACAGTTATTGCAACAAAATAGTTCATGATGAATTATTTAATTAAGAACCAAATTTTACTGCTGTCACTATCTAAATTGAAAACATTAATGGTATTCAAACCTATCCCTAACTAAAAATATTAATGTTTCTGGTAAGAGAGAAGACGTATTCTTGTAAATTATCTGTTATAATTAGGTGTTCATTTCCTAATTAATTCAATGTGTAAATCCTTTTATAAATTGACTAAATTATCAACATCTATTGGTGTTCCTGTTTTCCTGCATCATCATGTTCAATACCTTGTATATCTAAATTTGGATCTTCTTCTAATAGCCTATTTCTGTCAATCATTGCTTGAGATCTTCAGACTATAACTTCCTGTTGAGCCTGTCTTAACGTGCTTGCTCCTCTGTCTTGACGATATTCTTTTATTGACTCTTCCGAGATAACACTCATATTTTCAAGTATTTCAAAATCTTCCTTTATTCTGACTATGTTCCATATAGATTTTCCGGAAAGCTGCCTACGTTCTTCTATTAACTTTTCTTAATATTTTTTGCATTCAAAAGCGATGTACTCTGGAGTACCTTTCACATTACAGAAGCTACATATATCTGTTTCTTGGCTCATTATCCTTTTAAAATATTGTTGTGGCAAAGGGCGTAAAAGTTTTGGCGCAAATAGATGACAGACGGATAGAGTTTCACGAAGACAAAGAGCTTGCGTAAGCAGATAAAACATAGCGCCACAGATAAAGGTCTGCCGAAACAGAAAAACTGAGATAAATGGAAATTTCCGAAGACATCTTGATTGATAGAGATTATTCGGTTTCTTCTGGAACAGTCTGCATTTACCATATGAGGCATTTAAGGTAGCGACGACTCGCCAAGAGTCAGTCATAAACAGTAGTAAACACAGTAATTCGTAAGCAGTAAACAGCTGTAAAGTATTGTTGTTGTAATGAGAGCTGATGTAATCAGAACGCTGTTTGTCATACTCATCGACCTTGGTAGATTGGAATGGTGTACGTAACATAATTCTGCCGTAATCTGTAACCTTATTTTTACGGAAACAAAGAAGATTTGGAATATCGGCAAATTGGACTTTTAATTCCACCAACCCACAAAGTCACAACATGTATCAAAGAGACCATGGCCTGTTAAATATTGTATTCCTACTCTAGTGGGCTCAAAATTCTTTATTCTTTTATTGTATTGTAAAAAATCAAATGAATTGAAATGTATAGCCTCAAAGGTAAAAATGTGCAGTGGCATATCCACCATACAAAGAAAGATTTTTTGACACATGCCATGTTTTAATTTTTCAACTAATACAAGTGGCACAGGAAGTGGTTATTTGTCATCCTGCTGTTGTAAAAATCTTACAAGAAAATCAGAATTACAACTAACTAGAAGCATTTTGGTAGCACATTTGGGATATCTCCATATAATATAATAGCCATATGAACAAAGCAAAACTAACGGACAGCAGATACCATTTATTTTATGTGATCTCACTCTCTTCTTTACCACAAATAGCAGCAGTTCTAAAGACATGCCAGTAGAATCTAAAAGCATTTCTGTTTGCAAATAAACTGAGATGTTCTTTCAGACTGTCCATACAAACATGTAAAAGTTATAAATATTAAAACAAACTCAAAAATGTAAAAGTTACCAGTCTTGGTGTCTCCGTTAAGAAATCGTCATTAGAAGACAGCAGCGACAGTCCTTGCGATAACTGTTGACACATGGCACTCACTGAATCGCCTAACTTATCACGAAGTGGAGATGATTCAGGAATGGGTCCCACTGTAAAAATACAAGATACACATTAAACTATCTCTATAATTCTTTAATGACACAATTAAGTATTGGCTTAAACCAATCCTTGCAAGGAATAGGCAAATTAAATTTAAAGGGAGTCGATTAATGACTCTAAACAAGACTTACTTTAACATGTTTCAGAGACTTTACATCTATCCTCAGCTGGCCATCGACTGGTTCTCATTGGTGTAGATGGCAATATGTTGTCACCGGTCTCCTCTGGTGGCGGTTCAAGGAACTTGCTGAACAAATCTTTCTGGGGGATGTCGAAATTAAATACTTTGTTCCAATTTTTTGAAATGAAGATTTGTTCGCATGTGGATAGTTCTAGTTTTCCTGATGTATGTTTTAGTAGCTTTGGTTCTGGATTTATATTATGTTTTTTTTCCCAAAAAAGTGTGGCAACTGCTGATTTTTCTAATTGTTTATATTTTATGTTTCTAAAGTGTTCCTTTGCTCTTGTTTCTAAATTTCTTTTGCTTTTTCCAATATAAATTTGACTACAGTCACTGCATTCAATTTGATATATACCAGATTTTTTGTTAGATGGGATGGCATATTTGATGTTTGAGCAAATTAGGTTTTTAAGGAGAAATGGTTGACTGGTGCTCGTTGAATGTTTTGTTTTGTGAAGACATTTTTGAATTTACCATAGGCCCATGGATGGTAAGTGAATTTTTTGAAAATCATATTACTTTCTGTAGCTGAGAAGATTGTGCTTTCCTTTATTAGCTTCCTCTTTGCCTTTTTGTCTACTAATGATTTGGGAAAGTTATTTTTTGTGCTACTTCAATAATTTTGTTGTATTCTGTTTTGTATTCTGCTGTGAGAGGGATGTTTACCAGTCTGTGTGCTAAACTATTGAAGATTGCCTGTTTGTGGGATCTTTGGTTGTAGCCATTAGCTTTTATGTAGTTGTCTGTCTGTGTTGGTTTTCTGTAAATGCAAAAGTTTAGTCTGTTTTTATTTCTCATTATTTTTAGATCCAGAAATGGTGAATACTCCTCTTTTTCTATTTCTACAGTGAACTTGATGCTTTTTCCTTGGATATTTAAAAGTTTTAGTGCATAACTGATGTGTTTTGGTGCTATTGCAAAGATGTCATCTACATATCGTTGCCAGAGTTTGAACATCCAAGGGAAATCTTTGGTGATCCTTATTTCTAATGCACTCATGAACAGATCGGCCAGGAAGGGTGATAGGGGGTTGCCCATTGCTAACCCTGAAGTTTGGTAGAAATATTTTGTTTGAAACTGTAAGAAAGTTTGTTCTATGCATAATGTGGTTAGTTCGATGTAGTCTGAAATTTCTGGTGATGACATTCCAAGTGATCTGAGCCATTTTGCTATTAATGGTGGGAGTTGATTTACTGGTATGCTGGGAAACACTGATTTAACATCAAACGAGACTAGTGTGTCCTCTTCTTTTAGTTCAGTATCCTTACTGTGTTCAATAAGTTCATAGGTGTTTTTGATACTTAGGCTGTCGAATTTTGGAAATGAGTTGAATTTGTTTATTAGCCACTTTGCAAGTTTGTATGTTGGTGAATTTATACTGCTAACTATAGGTCTCATTGATATGGATGGTTTGTGTATTTTGGGTAAGCCATAAAGTCTAAGTAAGGTTGGGTTGTCCGGTTTTATCTGTATTAGTAAGTGTTGTTTAGTGTCAATTAATCGACTCCCTTTAAACTTAATTTATCATAACACCACTGTTTTCAACACTTCTAAGAAAGGAATAGCAATAGGCAAGTTTTGTAAAGAATGTGGTTTGAAGATAAATAAAACTAAATCTAAGATCATGGTGGTAAAAAAAGGTTTCAAACTAAAAAGAGAAGAACAATGGTGGTGGAAAGGTTCAGAAATTGAGGCGATTAAGAATTTTTATTACCTAGGAGTATTTGTATTTGTAATTTATGTCCTCCAATATCGGAAAATGAATGGAATGGGTGGAATGATGCTCAAATGAGTCAAGGGTCCATGGAGCTTAGAGTTACCCGACATTTGTCTTTTTAGGATAAGGAAAACCCTGGAAAAGGCTTATTCAGGTAACTCACCCTAACCGAGATTCAAACTCCGGACCTCTTTAACGTGAGGCATACATGCTACCATCTACGCTACCGAGGTGGGCATCTATGAGTAAGATTATCTAGTAATGGTGAATGGAGTGACCAAAAGGGAAAGCACTGGCAGTTGGAAAAATGGCTAAGTGTTATTAGATCATGTATTAACAAAATACCAAATATGTAAGTCAAATGGTTGGAAAGGGTGTTAGGTTCAATTGTAGAAAGCAGCATGCTATAAGGAATAGAAACATGGGGGCCAGATGAAGGATGGAAAGCGATAAATGCTATAGATTGACTATTTTGTAGACTTGTTTTATGCTTACTTAATAATTATATTTATTTGCACTTCCATATCTTACAATCTCAATTACAAGTTTTACAATTCTAATCTAGGTACAAATTTGTCTGCTGCTTATATTACGGGATGATAGTGGTGTTGGCTCCCTGGCCATTAACCTCTATCCTAGCCCTTATATGACCTTGACCTAATTTTCTGATTGTGTCTTCCATTTCTCTACCTCTTACTTCCTTGCCCTTCTTAACTATACCTCTTTGATCTTGTCAGCAAATTTCCCCACCTCCCTTAATCATTTCGCTCTTTTCAATGTAAGCATTTTTATTGTTACTATATAAGCCCCTTTATTATCCAAGTTCTTATCCCATATTAATTTCCTCCAGTTTTCAATTTCTTTACACTCCACTACTTAATGTTCTAAACTTATTTTCTTTCCACATAGAATGCACTCCTTTGGTGAATGCCCTCTCAATATTGCTCCTGTCCTTAACCAACCTAAACCCTCCCGCTCATATCTATCACATATAGATGTTTCCCTTCCCCATTCTGTCTTTATTTTCTAGTATACATTTAGTTGTTTCTTACTTATCACGTCACTTGTCTGTCAATGTCCTCTATCTTATTCTTAATAATTGTCCAAAAACCTTTTACATTTCTTTCTCTCTCATGCCAAATATCCCCCCATCCCTATTTTAGCCAGCGTTCTCTCTAGCTCTGTCCACCAGCTGTTCCTACATGTTGAATTCTTCTGTTGTTCTAGACAGATCTTTAATGTATTATCATCATCTTTTTTATACAGCTATACCGATATTTTAAACATCTTTCTATAATTACCCCACTTCTACAAGGTCTTTCAAGTTCCACTCGAGCTACTCCATTTGGCGCTGACTTATTCAAACCTGGTATCTCTTAGATCTTCACTGAACAAGGCGGCTTTGATGGAATTAAGAAGATTGGCTTATAAAAGCAAGGTGATGGAAAGAATTCTGAAATATTGACTCAGAATATGGAATTTAGATGAGGAAAATACCGTTAACCAGTGTTTGTTAGCACAAACAAGAATAAAGGGAGACTTGGATATATAAAATTCAAAAGATTTTACAGGAAATAGGTATGGGTTCATTATGGTTAGATAGTGGAAGAATAGAAGTGGGATTTTGGAAAGAATTAACAACAAGAATGGAAGATAATGAAAAACAAGAGTTACAGGGCAATTTTAACAACAAAAGATCTCTGAAATTAAATAAAACATTGAAAAATGATTGGGGCGGAGAAAAATATATTGACATGTGTGATAAAGCAGGAACAGAAGAGAAGGTATGGTTTAGAACATGAGTAATACTTAAGGGGTATAAGGAATGGATATACGAGGGCTGTTCAATAAAGAAGGGTCATAATTTTTTTATGGTCATAATTGTTCGCACTAAAATTCAACCTTTGTCAGCTTTATGTGAAACAAACACACCGTAGTAGTTTAATTGTTGGTACTCCTGGTTCCCGCCTGTGAGAACCAGGCAAGTTCAGACATGTTCAGTATCGCCTACAGCTGCAATAGAGGTAACAGGTGAGGAACAATATGCAGGTTTGAAATTCTGCTTTCGTCTCAACAAATCTTCAGTTGAGGCCTATACTATGTTACAGGAGGCCTATGTTGAGTCTGTTCTTCCCTACAGCACAGCTCGAAGGTGGTTTAAAATGTTTAAAGAGGGGAAACAATCAATTTCAAAGGAAAGAGGACCCGGTGCTTAAGTTACTGCTCTTACGGAAGGAAACATCAACACTGCTGCTGCCATTGTGAGAGAGCATCAACGAATTAACTTAAGATCACTTTCTGAAATACTGAACATTACATTGGGTGCCATCCACACGTTGTTGACATAAACATTACACATGAGACGTGTTTGTGCGCGATGGGTTCCTGGTCTGCATGCAGTTAAAGCTGATATTAAAGAAGGATCCGGAGTTTCTTTCAAAGGTAATCACTACTTATGAAACTTGGCTATATCATTTTGATCCTGAGAGCAAACAGCAGAGCTCAGTGTGGAAATCTCCATCACCAACCCTCAAAAAAGCATTAGTGGTTGCTTCTGCTGGGAAAGTTATGGTCATCACATTCTTTGATGTCCATGGAATGGTTTATCAGTATGTTGTACGTGCATACACATCAGTAATTGGAAAATACTACAGTAATGTCCTGAAAACATTGCAAGTCCATATCAGGTGCAAAAGACCACATTTCCATGAAGCTGGCTGGATGCTGCACCATGATAATGCGCAGCTGCATATTGCCAATGTTTAATATCTTGCAAAAATCAACGTGAAGTGCATCCCTCACCCTCCCTATAGTCCGGATTTAGCCCCCATGTGACTTTTCTCTATTCCCTAACTTGAAGAAACGCCTTCATGGGAGGCATTATCCATCAACAGAAGGAGTGGTGAAGGCAGCGGAAGCAATTTTGAAGGATCTCTCAGAAAGTGGTTTCCAGCATGTCTTTGAAGACTGGCAGAAACGTTCGGACAAGTGCATCTCATTCAGGGGAGACTATTTTGAGAACTACCTTCAAAATTGTGAGGATGAGTAAAGGTATGTTGGCTAAAATAAATTGTGATCATTCTTTATTGAACAGTATTGAGGGAAGATGTCCAATGTGTGAAAAAGAAGATAGTAATTGGCATTATATTTTTGATTGTCAAAAAACAAAATATTGGTGAGACAAATTTAAGCATACCAAATGAAATAAGAGGCAAAAGAATCTTGAATCTCAGTTTGGAAAGAAGCATACTAAAACTGGGAAACTTTATTGGCAACATAAGGCTAAGATGGCTTTGGAAAACAGGGAAGACTAATGAGAACAATCAGGAAAAATTAGTATAAGGTATACAGGGAAACAAAAATCTAGATCCCAAGTTTAAAACTGCTCCAATATATACACAACCTAGGTTAACTATAATGAGGCATGGGAAAATGCAACTCCAAAACCAGGAGTATGTAAGATTTGGTATTCACTATATATTAATCATGTTATATATGTAAGAAGTTGTGCTAGATATTGCAATAAGAAATAGTTAATAAATTAACTACTGACACAATTTGAGTGTGCATTTTTCTCTTTCCATCAGTAAAAGTGGTTTAAGACATTTTTATCTCATTTACACGTATTTCTTGAATACCTCCACACAATGCTAAATTAAAAGCTGAATGAGAAGTTTTATAAACAGCAATTATTTTATAATTTCCTTTCATGGAAGTGTTAAAGACAGTGCTGTTGTACTAAATTAAATATAAGGATGAGACAATTAATGACACTAAACAACAATTTTAAATTTCCCAGAAGTAAGTGTTGTTTAGTGTCATTAATCGACTTGTCCTTTTAAGGAATTGTTTTACTTGCACTACAAAATGCTGTCAATTGTAATTAAAGCAAATAAACATGCTGTAACTACTCTAGCTCGGGGAGGGGGGGGGTACAAATCTGCAGCAATTTCTCCTCATTCTGATAGTATGTGCTGTCACCACTAGTACCAATCTAATACTGTCAAATCCAAACTTCTTTTAAGTAACACACACACACACACACACACACACACACACACACACACACACACACACACACACACACACACACACACACACACAGACACACACATGCATTTTCCTACGACTCTGTTAAGTCTCAAAAGCCCTATATTGCCAGGAAACATACAATTTAATACCATCAACTGTTTGATAATTTATCTTTTCAGTCCCAATGCCTGCTCACTGGACAACATGCTATTGACAGATGGAGTCAACATGAAAAATCCAATGCCATTGTCGGGATTTGAACTATGGATCTCCTGATTACCAACCAGTCGCTCTTACCCACTGAGCTAGCATGGCCAACGTGCCGTCCTGACATTAAATTCTCCATTTGACTTGTATATTTCCCCAGTAGAGCACTAGGGAGTCTCATATTCCAGATACACTATTTGTAGCGACTTACCATCGTAAGTACTTGAGCCCTAGGCTTCATCATTTAACTCTTATTATTTTAGTTAATTGATGGAAATTTATCATTTCTTCACACTAGCGAATTATATGAATTTTGAATTTTTCACGTTGACTCTATTCATCTATTGTGAAGAAATAATTAATTTCCATCAATTAACTTAAATAATAATAGTTAAATGATGAATTACTTACAATAGTAAGTCGTCGCAAATGCTGTACCTCGAATGCAAGAGCCCCTAGTGGTCTACTGGGGAAATATACAAGTCAAATGGAGAAATTAATGTCAGGACGGCACGTTGACCATGGTAGCTCAATGGGTTAGAGTGACTGGATGGAAACCAGGAGATCCGTGGTTCAAATCCCAGCCATGGCATTGAACTTTTCATGTTGACTCCATCTAACAGCAGTTCATCTTGCCTTGTAAGCGCTTTTACCTTATACGCTTCCAAATTTTTGTTAATCTTCACCATTTTAAAATAGCCTGGGATTTTCTCAAGGACGGTTTTCATTTTCTTTTTTATTTCATCTATGAAACAGGTCCAGCATCTGCTGAGTCTATCTGTTCAGCTAGTTCTTCCGTGAGCCCTGTGGCATGAGGCATTTTATTACCTCTTTTCTAGCTGAACAATGGTTTGGACAGGTCATAAAAACTGTAAATCTTGGTGTAATTTGCTTGAAATGAGGGACTGAGTGGCTTGTACTGCAGAACTATTCTCATTATCTGACACATTAAGAAGTTCAGCAACTATGTCGTAATGATCCGCATAATACATAACGGCATTTAGCCAGGTGCCCCAGCGAGTTGTAAGCTGCTAAGGAGGTAAAGGGATCTTAGGCTCCATTTCTTTAAATTAATGCTTACGGCTTGGAGCCTTCAAAAACTTGTATATGTTTACATGTGCAATGAAACTTTCTACATCACTGTAACTTCTGCAAATTTCCTTGGCTACACGATGGAGCCCTTGCACCAAATATGTAGATCAAATGCAACATGTTAGGAGACATGTTTTGAAGCTCCTGGCCTGCTTTTATCATATAACTTACAGCATCTGTGATGAAAAGGAGTACATTATCTACATTTATTCCTTCTGGATATAACAGCATCATGCTTATTTCAAATAAGTCTCCAATTGTTACAAGGTTCACCCTGGTACCAATTTCTGATGTTAAAAATGATGCTCCTGGTTTGTCTGGGAATAGCATTCCCACGACGACATTTGTAACACACCTGTCAACAGCATCGTCGGTTTCATCAATAGAAATCCACACTTTATTTCCGCCCATTCTGTTTCGTATTTGCGATATGACATCATTATAACATTGTGGTAATTCTTAAGTAAAGCTGATTGAGAAGGAGGATAACGTTCAGTAAGGAAGGGGCAGATGTACATATTAAAAATAGTCTAAAATATATTAAAAATGGTTTAGTGCCAGTATGTTAATATTCAGTAAGGAGAAAACAGCAGCACTAAGCTTCTTTAATAAAATGAGTGGAAGTCAATTGTATCCAAAATTAATGCTGGGACAAGACCAAATACATTATGTAAAAACTATCAAATTTCTGGGACTAATACTAGATGAAAATTTAAGTTGGGAAACTCAGATAGAGACATTGACAAAAAAAACTTAATAAAATGTGTTTCTTAATCAGGGCAATTACAGGTAAGGCGAGCTTGAAAGTTCGGAAAGTAGAGTACTTTTCACACATAAACAGTTTGTTGGCATATGGTATAATTTTTTGGGGAAGTTCTAAAGACAGTATAAAAGTATTCAGGTACCAAAAGAAAATAATTAGAATCATAGCAGATCTCTCAAGCACAACTAGTTGTAAGCCATACTTCAGTAAATTAGGTATCTTACCACTGCAAAATATATACATATATGAAACACTTGTACATATGAAAGCAAGCCTAAGTTTATTCAAAACAACTTCTGAAATTCATATACACAACACTAGAACAAAGAATTATTTATTTGTGAAGTCACACAAAACAAAGATGTATGAAAATAGTTTCACATATGCAGGCTTACATCTTTGCAATAAGCTACCTGAATCTATAAAAAAGATTGACTCATAACATCAATTTAAGAAATTGTTATTAAACTTCCTTAGAGCCAATAGCTTCTACAGTGTGGATGAATTTTTAAATTTGTAAATATTTAGTTGGCTACCTTAATTATAAATATTGTACTTAGTTTTTAATTTGACGTGTCCTATAACATGTACATGTTTTAAGGGATGAATCAATAAATCAAATCGAACCAATACTTTTGTATTAAGTACTTAAAATGCGTATTTTCTACTATATGCATCTACTTGTGCATCTTACACAAGTCCTGAAAAATTAGGACTGAGTCGCTGAAGTTAGAGTTGGCCCTGATTGTTACTCGACCCCTATTCTAGCTAAAATCCTTGCTTGATGGTTCTTAGTGTTGCAGTGCTGTTTCAGTTATTTGGGTTTAGTGCCCTTAATTTCCACGCAACATATCTTAGATTGGATATTTTCCCCTGTGTGAAAATATTACCTCTTGCTTACTCTTCATGCATCGTGTGTTTACGTGCTTCTGATATGTATGTTCCTCACTATCAGCGAACAAATTACTGTCTCCAAAAACCGCCACTCTGCTACTAACGGCAGCGGGTGCAGTGTTTGTATGGCCCTGAGTGGTTTGACGCATGACGTAGTAGGTTGTATTACGTCGCCTATCATTTAACTGTGTTCCCCCGCGTGGTCCTAGAAGTCCTAAATCTGATTATAAGGTAAGGACTCTAGGTCATCTCTGCCAGTTAGTTCCCCGGCAATTGCTGGCTATCTTGTGCAGTAGATAGACGTTGACAGTGGGTTCGACTATAATTTAAATACCCTACATACAATATAACCAGAACACTACAACCATTTTTGCAGTTATATTTGTCATTACCAGTACCAAATTAGTCAGAAGCAGCTTGTTTTGTTTCCATGACATTTTGGATGCTGTGCATTGTTATTTGAGTTTTCAACCACTATACATGCTGAGATTCCAAAATTACAAGACATAGACGAGAGAAGTTCTAAATATAAATGCTAGAAAGGTAAGATGCAAGTCCCATTTTTCCAACACGACTTTGAAACTGTTGACATCCACCCCTTCCACTCATGTTTCCTTAGTTCTTTGACAGAGGCACTGGTGATGAACTCACTTCATAGTACCAACATCAAGAGCAAACAATCAATCAAGGTAGCTACAAAATAGGAATGAACATAAGGTGGGGCTAGGCATGGCTGTTATATGTTTACTAGCCAATGCGGTACATGCAACGTTGTACAGTTAAGCACGCATACTGACTCGCTTTGCCTAACCATACGGCTAATTTCTAAGCGCGCTATAAAGATACCAATTAAATAATTATTTTTGTTTTTCCATGGTACAGAACTATTTTTTCTGAGGATTACTGTCCAAACCCTATGTTTGTAGCACATCTGGTTTCGGAGATATAGAAAGGTAAGACGCCTGACTAGAAAGAAAAGAATTGTCAACTGTCAGTGAAGAAAAGCACACACGTGCTATGCTGCAGTTGCATTTTGTAGCCTGCATTCAGTAAACTGGTGATCTTAAGAGTGCACACGCGCTTTTCAAAGTTAGTAAATATACCGCTTAGCTAGCCTAGTACTGGTGCGTCTAGTAGTAACTGCGAAACAACTCATAAGATTTTACATAAATAGACTACAAATGTTCTTGTTAATGTCAATTCCTTTTCCAAGCAGATGTAAATTAAAGACATTTTCAAAACCACACATTTCGCTCAGAGTCGGGAATTAATGATACAAGTTTGTCACGTGAGTGTTCATAATGTGACAAACATTGTTAAAGAAGGCAAACCATTTACCAAATTAGGAGAAGTTTTCATATTTAGATTTCCAGATTTAGACATCGAGCAGCTAAAAACCTGCTACCAACTTAGACAGTTTTCAAAAATGTGTTTCACATAGAAAAATTTATGATTTCTATAAGAACGGTGAATATAAAACTGCCAAAAGGCTGACCAATTTAATGAGGCGAAAAATGGAATATACGTATTCTATATCTTCTATGCATAATATTCTGAAATCTCTTGGGCTCAAATATAAGAGAACCAATGATGGTCGTGAAAGGAGCGATATTGTTTTTGCAAGACTAAAATTTCTGTGCACAATGCGTAACATTAGCACATGAGATTCATGGTGTCAAAATGCTTCATAAACACATTCATATCTTCTGTATTTATTAAGTATTTTAATGAAACAAAAATTGGTTTGAAGTCAATTACAGACAGTATACAAATATGCAACATTAAAATAGAACCTATAGTCAAAAATCTTTGAAATGTCACTATTTTGTTTCACTGTAGCAATCACCCTATTTCGAAAAATGTATCTACGAGGGCTGTTCAATAAAGAAAGATCACATTTTTTTTTGACAATGTAACTTTATTCGTCCTCATAACTTTGATGCCCCTTCTCAAAATAGTCTCCCCTGTATGCGATGCACTTGTCTCAACGTTTCTGCCAGTCTTTAAAGACATGCTGGAAACCATTTTTTGAGAGATCCTACAAAATCGCCTCCGCAGCCTTCACCACTCCTTCTGATGATGGATAATGCCTCTCATGAAGGTGTTTCTTCAAGTTAAGGAATAGAAAAAAGTCACACTGGCCAAATCCGGACTATAGGGAGGGTGAGAGATGCAATCACGTTGAGGGATGCACTTGATCTGGATTTTTGCAAGATATTCAGCGACAACATTGATATTATCGTGGTGCAGCATCCAGCCTGCTTCACGGAAATGTGGTCTTTGGAGCCTGATATGAACTTGCAATTTTTTCAGGACATCCCTGTTTTATTGTCCAGTTGCTGATGTGTGTGCAGGTAAAACATGCTGCTAAACCATTCCATGAATATCAAAGAATGAGATGACCATAATTTTCCCAGCAGAAGCAACCACTTTTGCTTTTTTGGGGGTTGGAGATGAAGGAGATTTCCACACTGAGCTTTGCTGTTTACTCTCAGGATCAAGTTTCATCAGCAGCGATTACGTTTGAAAGAAGTTTCGGATCTTCCTCTAAAATGAACTTTAACTGCATGTTACGTCCATTGCAGCGGTAGGCAATACCGAACATGTCTGAACTTACCTGGTTCTCACAGGCGGGAACCAGGAATACAAACAATGAAACTACTATGGCATGTTTGTTGAACATTAAACTAACAGAGTATAATAAGATTGAATTATAGCGCAAAAATTATGACCATGAAAAAGTTATGATCATTCTTTATTGAACAGCCTTCATAATTTGAATCATTTTACTTTGTGTGCATAAGAAACGATAGCCACGTAAGCAAACTGTTCTCTGGTTCAAGGTTTTAAGGTTCAGATTGTGTGATAATCATTGTGCATACTCTCACACACATGCTGAAATATTAAGCGAACTCCTCTGTCAGCATCTGTATCACTGTACATCTCAGCATCTGTATGATACTTGCAAGATTGAGACAAAGACAGATGGTAAAAGTGCATAATAAGTGCACACAGTTATTTGGTGCGGAATGACCTCACGAAAACAAGTTGTTGCCAACTACGGCGCTCTGATATAAGCGAAAATAGCGGAGCATTGCCAACACATTCTTTTTTTATTATAAACTAGCGATAGTAATGGAAATAGTGCATAGTAAGCTTTGTTTATTCTTTAAGTCATTATTATTGTTATTATTATTGTTACTATTATTATTAATTATTGTTATTATTAATTATTGCTATTATTATTGTTGTTGCTGTTGTTACTATTGTTGTTGCTGTTGTTGCTGTTGTTGCTGTTGTTGTTGCTGTTGTTGCTGTTGTTGTTGCTGTTGCTGCTGTTGCTGCTGTTGCTGCTGTTGTTACTGTTGTTGCTGCTGTTGCTGCTGTTGTTATTGTTGTTGCTGCTGTTGCTGCTGTTGTTGCTGCTATTGCTGCTATTGTTGCTGCTATTGCTGCTGTTGTTATTGTTGCTGCTATTTCTATTGCTATTGCTATTGCTATTGCTATTGTTATTGTTATTGTTATTCTTATTGTTATTATTGTTATTATTATTATTGTTATTATTACTATTGTTATTATTAATATTGTTATTATTACTATTGTTATTATTACTATTATTATAATTACTATTGTTATTATTACTATTATTATAATTACTATTATTATAATTACTGTTATTATAATTACTATTATTATAATTATTATAATTACTATTATTGATGTCATCATCACCATTGCCCGCCTTGGTAGCGTAGATGGTAGCGCGTCAGCCTCACATTCAAGAGGTCGCGAGTTCGAACCGATATGACTTAAATTTGGAGGACATAAATTAAGATTATTCCAAAACTTTGTGTTAAATTTGTTTAAGTTTTTAACTAATTATGATAATACTGTGAGAATATCAGAATATATAATAATGATAATAATAACTCTGTCAATGATCCACTAATCTTACGGTCAGTTTTTTTTTTTTTTTTTTTTGGTGTTATAGTATCGCTGGATTACTTACGTAATGTTGACTATTCCAACACTTTTTGCTAGATTCCTTTAGGTTTTTAAATTATTATGATAATAATAACTCTGGTAATGATCCACTGCTATTTATGTTGCGTATTACAGTATTGCTGGCTTTCTTGCATAATGTTGGTATTTTCCGCGGTAGCATGCTCTGGAAGTTGGCAACGCCAGAGCTATGACATCAGAGCCACGAAATCCGTTCGCACTCATTCTGCACTTTTACCGGACAGATATATGTTCTACATCTGTCACCTGCTTGCAGTGGAACTGGCAACACCAAGACTGTAGGATAACCGTATTGGCTCAATCCATTCATTCTTATTTTGTACCTAGCTTAGTGAGAAAGGCTAAACAAATCTGAAGACCTTTTAAAGATTATAAATGGCACGTTTCTTCCCCAATCCTGCATTAAAGCATCTGTAGCTTATTGTGCAGCTTTATTCCCTGGCTGATACTAATAATTGAGCTCTACACCTTTAAAAATGTCTATTAGGCCTCTTTAGCTTTTTATATCTTCCCCAGTTTTTAGTTCCAAAATTATCTACCTATTTTTTACTCATGCTCTACATGCAGAGATGAAATAAGAGGCAGCTTTTTCCTTTTCCTTAATCATTCTACACTTAGGTTCATTTTGATAATACCCTAGTTTGTATAGCTCCATCATAAAGTTCTTACGATCATTATTTAATCCTCCCATGCGCCTTGGCTGATCCCTACGGCTCCTTGATTATGAATTTACCATGATTTTGTCCAAGAGCATTCCTCAAGTTTTGGCATGATGGTCTCTAGCAAATTTTTGTAAAAGGATTTTAACTTATGAACTTTTACTGGTAGGCATAGTTGCATTACAAGTAATTTTTGCAATAATTTACACTGGGAACTACTTTCCTTATTTGGAATGTTTTATATAACTCATAACATTTTAAATTTAGAGCTACTAACAAAAAACCAACTAATATACTCAATCAACTGCCTAAAAGAACTTCTGAAAGTTTACAGAATGTTGATAATAATCATCCAAATTGTTTTATACTGATATGCCAGAATAAGCGAGAAAGAAAGCTTCGCACTACATTACTAATATTCAATGCAAATCACCAAAACAAGACACATTTCCAAATTTCACTGATTCTGCACTTTCGATTTATGCCGTCGCATTTCTGGTAGATTGACATGACGACTAATAAAAGCAGCAAAATCTCGTTAACTGAATTAAACAATAATTAAGTAATAATGTTAATGAAAATAATGGAATGTGAGTGCTTTTTCATTCACAACATCCATGACACATAATAAACTGCTATGAAAATCTAAATAATTTAGCCATTTAAAAATAAGTAATGTCATTACAATTCAGGTTATGTAATGATATTAATTTTCTGTATTTAGTTACATGGTAACATCTTACCGATAGGTAACTGTGAAAATCTTTTCGCTCCCTTCTTGCTCTTCCATACGCACTCACAGGACGTTCAAATCGTGGGAGTTTTACTAGTCGAAAAATATCTTTCCAACCTTACTTTCGCTTCACTACCGTAAAAATTTAAATGCCTTGTATCATATTTCCTTTTAGATGATGCCGCGTCTGAATCTGGTGGTAAGTACAAGAAACTTTGATTTGGACAATGCAAATGTGATGAGTAGGAAATGCTATTCGCCCATATTTTCATTTTTGTTCGAGTGATAATTCGAAATATTGCCTTTAAAACGACCAAGTAAATTGCAATTTCCTGCTTTAATATGCCGCTGAAATACATACCAACTGCATTGTGTCATTTAAATCGACCATTGGGCCCAAATAAAGTACAAACGAGGCTAATCATATAATGTAAAGGACTTCATAAGCTATGAAGGAATATGAGATATTAAATTTTGAACTAAATACAGGTTATTTTGTTCAAATATTTAGGATGTAACATAGCGGTTAAAACAAATGTATTGGCGTCATTGAATGTTGACGAATGAAGTGACATCTGGTGATTGCAATAACCAGATCCGTAGCAGGATTAGCGGTACAAATAATGTGAACGTATTTGCGTGACTTTGAAATTAAGATATTCTGCCAATTCAACTATAGGTAAAGTAGTCTGAATTTGTATCGGTAAAGCAGTCTGAAATTGGTGTGTATATTCTAAAGGCTAAATGTTCATAATGCCAGAAAAGAATCGCACGCATAATATCACAAGTTGGACTAAAGGAATCTTGTAGGAATCCATTTAAAAAGCGTAAAATACTAACATTGCCGGCACAATATCTTTAAGAGTTACTTAAATATATCCATTCAAATTATTATAAAGTGTATGACTGTCATGAAACCAGGACAAAAAGTAGTCTGAAGCCACCCATGCATAGGTTAACATTATTCGAAGAAAACTCCACTTTACATAGGAATAAAGGCCTATAGCATACTGCCAACCCAACTGAAAACCATAAAGAACAAAGATTTATTTAATAAGAACTTGAAGAACTTACTATTAGACAAGGTCTATTATTCAGTAGCCGAATATGTGATAGTATGTAACCTTAATTATAGTACGTCAATTTTGTAAATAGTGTTATGTAGATACTTGTAGGCTTTCCACTGTTAGTATTGTATTTTCCAACTTACTGTAACTTAGCTTATAATCTTATTGTAAATATGTGTAACAATTTTTGATTTATCAATGTAATTTTCACAATCTGACGAGTCACCTGATTGCAGAGCTCTTTCTTACTCTGTATGTAAGCGTTTGTGACAATAAAGCATCTTATTTTATCTTACTTAGTGTAACAAAAGTAATATTAGTTATGTAAAAAACTGAAGATGCTGACAGTGAAGTAAACTAGGTTATTAATAATAACTAAACACTAGTAACACAACTTCACTTATCTTATTTAAATCCTGGTACCGGTTTCAAAGCAAACATCTGCTTTATCCTCAGCCACTCAGCTTGACACTCACCCACTTACTGACTGACTGACCTTGACCACTACCAGAGTTTGAAAAATAGCTCCTTATCTAACTGCCATCTACCGGGGACAACACAAACTTATTGATGATGTCTATAGGAGGGATATCAAAATTCATTACGCGATCCTTATTTTTCAAAATAAATATCTTCTCCCAAACCATTAAATCTATCGGTTCCTTCAATTGTTTCAATAATTTAACTTCTGGATTTACTTCATGATTATATGACCAAAAACGATCAGCCACTGCCGATTTCTCGGTCTGTCTGTATTTAATATTTCTAAAATGTTCTTTCGCTCTGGTTTCTAAATTACGCTTCTTTCTGCCAATATAGATCTTATCGCATTCTAAACAGTTAACTTGATAAATACCAGATTTTTTGCTGTCTGAAATTTTGTCTTTTTTAGAAAACTGTAGCAAATTCTTTATACTGTAATTATTATGAGGTGCTAGTATTATACCCACTTCTTTGAAAATTTTTTGGAACTTTTTATTTGCCCATGGATGATAAGTTCATTTTTTGAAAATATAATCCTTTTTTACTTTTTTAAGAGTGGAAACATCATTAACATTTTTTTTTATATTTAAATTTTTCCATTCTTCTGATTATAAAATCTTTATTAAAGCCGTTAATTAAAGCAGTGTTTACAATATGTTTATATTCCGCATTAAATTCTTCTCCTTATAGAGGTATGTTTATCAATCTGTAAATCAAACTATAAAAACAGCAAATTTGTGTGACATAGGGTTAAAACTTTTATTTTTGATATAATTATCCGTGTGCGTTGACTTTCTATAGATGCCAAAACTTAATTTATTGTTATTTTTCATTATTTTTAGATCTAGAAAGGGGGTGTAGCCATTGTTTCCAATTTCTATTGTGAACTTGATAGCTTTATCCTGTGAATTCAGAATATTTAAAGCCTCATCTATATATCTTTCAGGAACTTATTCAAAAATGTCATCTACGTATCTATACTATATTTTAAAAATTTAAGGGAAAGCTTTAGTGACTTCTATTTCAAAAGAACTCATAAATAGATCAGCAAGAAAGGGTGAAAGGGGACTACCCATAGCTACTCCTGAAATTTGTTGAAAAACATTTCCATTGAAAGTAAAGAAATTTTGATCTAAACACAAATTAGTAAGTTTCATAAAATCCTCTATTGACTCCTTATCCAAATCATTAGAACTCAACCATTTTCTTAAAAACGTTAGAAGTTTTTCCTTGGGAATACTAGGAAATAGGGCAGTTACATCAAACGAAACAAGCCTATCATTTTTGACAATATTATATTGCTGATCTTGTTTACTAAATCAAATGAGTTTTTTTTACTTAAGCTGTTAAATCTATCAAAAGTATTAAACCTTTTGTTTAGCCATTTTGACAAATTATACGTGGGTGAATTTATAAAATTTACAATCGGTCTCATTTTATTGCCAGGTTTATGTATCTTAGGCAAGGCATACATCCTCGGTAACACTGGGTTACCTACTTTAACCATATGCTGTTCTTTTTTAGGTATGACTTTAACCTCATTAAGTGTTTTATTCACATTTATAATGCACGATTTTAAAGGGTCATTCTTAATGCTTATGTAATCTTCTCCTTGCAGTAAAAGTTCCACTCTGTTGTTGTACTCGTGTTTGTCTAATATTGCAACTTTGTTCCCTTTATCAGCTTTCGTAAATATAACATCTTTTTCTTTTAATGATTTAATGATATGTTTATTGTAATTTTCTTTAGGGTGGTTTTTATTTAAATTTTGCAAGATTTTGCTACATTTCATTTTAACCAATGCTTTATCATTTTCTTTTAAATCCTGACTTGCGATTTCAATGTCAACGACGTAATCTTCAATATTTTTTGAAAAACCTACACACGTTTTTATGCCTTTGTTTAGAAAGTTGGTTTCTTTTTCATTAAGATTACAAGTTGAAAGATAAATCACATTATCCTTTTTATTATTATTTTGTGTCGTTGCCTTTATTTCATTTTGCTTTTCGCACAATCTTTTTAATTTATCCTTTAATCTTTTTGTTTTATTTTTCATACTGAAATTAAGATTTTCCAATAATTTATATTCAAAATTAAGCCAACCTAAGTTTCCTAAAACCTTCAATAATTTTATATGTAAGTTATATAATTTCAGTTCAATATTCTTTAAATTTTTGAAATGTAAATTCCTTTCTGTTTGAATAACTTTTCTATCTGCCGCCATTTGCTGAACACTATAATTTTGAAATTTAACGGTTTTCCTAACAAACACAGGTGTAACTCCACGTTTCAAACACATATTTAAAAAAAACGAATATCCGCAAAAGTGTGCCTTTTCTTTACTTGAAGTTTACAGAACTGTTTAATTTCATATTTAACATTATTAAAATTTAAACTGAATGAGTGAATACTCTTCTTTGAGCTATCCATACTCACCCCTACATAGTGACCAATACAATGCTTCAACCAAATCACAATAGTTATGTAAAAAACTGAAGCTGCTGACAGTGAAGTAAACTAGATTATTAATAATAACTAAACACTAGTAACACAGCTTCACTTATCTTATTTAAATCCTGGGACCGGTTTCAAAGCAAACATCTGCTTTATCCTCAGCCACTCAGCTTGACACTCACCCACTAACTGACTGACTGACCTTGACCACTACCGGAGTTTGAAGGATAGCTCCTTATCTAACTGCCATCTACCGGGGACAACACAAACTTATTGATGATGTCTATAGGAGGGATATCAAAATTCATTACGCGATCCTTATTTTTCAAAATAAATATCTTCTCCCAAACCATTAAATCTATCGGTTCCTTCAATTGTTTCAATAATTTAACTTCTGGGTTTACTTCATGATTATATGACCAAAAATGATCAGCCACTGCCGATTTCTCGGTCTGTCTATATTTAATATTTCTAAAATGTTCTTTCGCTCTGGTTTCTAAATTAGGAAATGGGTTTTTGTTGTATTTTTTCTGAAATCAATAACACAAGGAGTGCTGTCCTTTATCGGTCTTCAGGGCCACTACCTCATGACATCACGAGATTAAAAGTACTCCACACTTATTATCATTATTGAATCTTTGTTATTTAGTGGGTCGCTCCATGGTTAAATGGTTAGACCGCCTGGCTCTGATCCAGGTGGCCCGGGTTCGATCCCGGACACTGAAAAGTGAGAATTTGGGGTGGGTTTTCTACGCCAGCATTCCACCAATTGCTCCATCATCATGTTTCCTATCATTCATCTCGCACTCATACAATCATCCACTTCCTTCACCCTCACACCAGGCATCTGGCTGCTCCCCCATCCTGGTTCTCGATCAAGATCCAGAGCTTGGGTTCTGCTATCGTCTTAAAGGGATAGAGGAAAAAACATCCTCTAACTCATGACTGATACAACTAGGGAAGATGAAGAAGTTACTTAGTGTGTTTACAGCTCTAGTCTGGCGAGTTTCCTTACACATTACAATATTGCTAGATTGGTTATGCAGTGTTGGTAGCTTCAGTGAGTGCATGTTTTCATTTTTGACAAAGCCCACCTTTCTCCTAGAAGACAACGGTCACCCAACTGTAGTTCTGTTATTTTACCGTAGTTTAAATAATTAGGGTTTAGCTTCATAAATGCTACGCTACGATGTGTTGTCCAACAATTATAGCTGCTTACTCCTCTGCTTATAACATCCACGGATCACCTTTTGGTGTAAGGATGATGCCATCTTTATGCGAACAGTAACTAATTTAGGAATAGGAATCACATAAATAATGAGACGGAGCAAGCAGTTTGGTGGGACAAAGTAACAATCATTGTCAACTTCTTGCTTGATCTTTATTTGCTTTAATTTGGTCTAATGTGGCATATTTCTGAAGGTTCGATCATAGAAAAAAGTTTTACATTGAACTATAGACACAAGAGCCCCACTTTTGCTGGAATTTATTCATAATATTTCATTTTAAAATGTACGAGGGTGAGTCAAATGAAAACCTTAAATATTTTTTAAATATTATTTATTATGCAGAAGTGGTACAAAGCTGTATCACTTTTCAACATAACCTCCCACACGCTCAATGAAAGTCCTCCAGCGCTTACAAAGTGCATATATGCCTTTAGAAAAAAATTCTTTTATTAGTCCGTGCAACCACTCATGCACCGCGTGGCGTACCTCTTCATCGGAACGGAACTTCGCTCCTCCTATTGCGTTTTTCAGTGGTCCAAACACATGGAAATCACTTGGGGCAAGGTCTGGTCAGTATGGTGGATAGGAAGACACTCAAAATTCAGGTCTGTGATTGTTGCAACTGTTGCACGGGCAGTGTGGGGCCTTACATTGTCATGTTGCACGAGGACACCTGCTGCCAGCAATCCACGTCGCTTTGATTTGATTGTAGGTCGCAGATGATTTTTAGGAGATCTGTATATGATGCACTGGTGACAGTGGTCCCTCTACGCACGTAATGATCCAAAATGACGCCTTTTTCGTCCCAAACGAGTGTCAGCATAACCTTACCTGCTGATGGTACTGTTTGAAACTTTTTTGGTTTTGGTGATGAGAGATGGCGCCATTCCTTGCTCGCTCTCTTCATTTCCAGTTGGTGGAACTGAACCCAGGTTTCATCCCCAGTAACGATTCTTAAAAGGAAGCCATCACCTCCCCGTTCAAAGCGGGGAAGAAGTTCTTCACAAGCATCAACACGTCGTTCTCTCATTTCAGGAGTTAGCTGCCATGGCATCCATCTTGCAGACACTTTGTGAAATTGGAGCACATCATGCACAATGTGGTGTGCTGACCCATGACTAATCCGTAAACATACTGCAATGTTCTGTGGAGTCACAACTCGTTATGCCTGTAGATTCCAAACTTAACACTGTCATTTTGTCTTATAATCATCAAATCTAAGAAAAGCAATTGACTGTTTTCCTCAACTTCCACTGTGAATTTTATATGGTGATCTTGTATATTCAGTAGTTTTAGGGAGTCAGTTAAAAGCTTTTGAGGGACTACAGCAAAAACATCAACATTTCTGGCCCAGATTTTAAACATATATGAGAAGGTTTTAGTGATGCGTGTCTCCAAATTGCTCATATACAGATCGGCTAAGAAAGGTGAAAGTGGATTCCCCATTGCTAGGCCTTTTGTTTGTTTGTAATATTTTTTGTTGAATTTGAAGTAATTTTATTCAATACATAGCAGTGTTAATTGTATGACTTGATGTACCTCCATGGACTATAGCCACTTTTTAGTAAGTTTGGAATTTTATCTGTCGGAATGCTTGTGAATAATGACTTAACATCAAATGACACCATAACATCATCATTTTTATTGTAATTTTTTCATTTGATCTATTAAATTTTTAGAATTGGATACACTTAGGCTGTCAAATTTCTTGAAGGAGTGTAATCTTGTTTGTTTGCAGATTCCTATTATGGAGAGAAGGATTGCTTTAGCAATGGCAAGGACAGAGGAGTTGCTTAAAGAAATAAAAGAAGTAAAAACTGCTATAAAAGAACTGGAAAAACAGAAAAGGCAAACCAGTGGATTGCAATATTTTTGTGAGCTTCATGTCTTTTCTGAGAGAAGTTTTTTCTATCTTGTGGTTTCCTGTAGCAGTTTTCCTTAGGAAGGCCAAAGAGCGTGCTTCCACCTCAACATTCAACCACATCGACACAAATTTGTAACTTACTCCTTTCACAATACATACCCTTTGCTCTAAATACTTTCCATAAGTACCGCCTGCCTCAGTAATGTAGAAGATAACGTGTCTGCCTCACGTTCAAGAGGTCCCGAGTTTGAATCTCGGTCAGGATGAGTTACCTGGATAAGGTTTTTTCCGGGTTTTTCCCTTATCCTTATCAGGTAGCTCAAAGTTTCAAGGACCCCGTTCTCATTTGAACATCGTTTCATCAGTTTCGTTCATTGTCCAATATGACCTAACATTGGTGGATGTAAATTAAAAAAAGTACTGCACAACCCCCTTAAAAAAATCGTCATA
Organism: Mantis religiosa; assembly: GCA_030765055.1. Taxonomy (NCBI): domain Eukaryota; kingdom Metazoa; phylum Arthropoda; class Insecta; order Mantodea; family Mantidae; genus Mantis; species Mantis religiosa. The sequence goes on from CM060948.1 coordinate 231,195,440, forward strand.
CAAAATATAAACGCTTGGGGCTTCAAATTTAACAACAAAAATGTCTGAATACAAATATATTATTACATTTATTAATAAGCTGGAGGATTTATAGCTGCTATTTCCATTGTTATGTGCATCCGACACCATGTGATGTTCCTTTTTTTGTAATTTACATCCTCCAACACAGACAGACAGTTACATAAAAGCTAATGGCTACAACCCAAGATCCCACAAAGAGGTAATCTTCAATAGTTCAACACACAGACTGGTTAACATCCCTCTCACAGTAGAAGAATACAAAACAGAGTACAACACAAAAAATGAATTTCTCAAATCATTAGTAGACTTAGCAAAAAAGAAGCTAATAAAGGAAACCACAGCCCTCTCAGCTACAGAAGCAATTTTTTTGTTTTAATTTTTTATTTGGCTGACCAGCAGTATTGCTCTACAAGCCTCTGATAAATTACATAAGTATTCTATACAAATTAACAACTGAGGAATTACGGTCCTCTAACATATACAATAAGTGATAAATGTATAATATAAACATAAAATAATTAAAAACCCATTTAAGTAAATGATAATAAAACACAAAGTATATACAGGATAACGTTAAATAAAATCGATAACAATTGAAAAGTGAGGTTAGATATGCCATTATGATCAGTGCTGTTATGAGAAGAATAGAGGATATACTTTGAATTGGTGAGAAAAGTCACTATCTTCTTAATCTGAGTAGGATGTCTTGAGGCAGTTTTCTTTTCAATCTGGTCCTATCGAAGTTTCGTCGTCCAATGTCATTGGTTCGAACACCTGGTATTTCAGATAAACTAACGAAGAATACCTTTGATATCAATTTGAAATCCAGATGTATGGAAAGAATACCAAGTTCCTGATGGAGATGATCATTTCTAATAAACCATGGAGCCTTTGTAATACTGCAGAGAAATTTGTTTTGTATAATCTGAATTTGATGAATGTGGGTTTTGCTGGCTGCACCCCATACAGGAGCAGCGTAAGAAATTATGGGGAGTATAAGGGTCTTGTAGATCACTATTAAGCACTCCAGACAAAGCTGCTATTTCTTCTGTAGCAATGGATACAGCGTTTTCATTCTAGAAATGGCTATTGTGGAAATGTAAGATATATGAGAATTCCAGGTTAATTTAGGGTCAAGCGTTACAATTAAATATTTGAATGGTGTTTCTGGAGGCTTCCATGTTAGTTATTTTCCCTGCAGAAACAATGTAGGTGGATTGTGATAAGATCTGAAGCAGAATATTTTTGTTTCCATTTTATTAGTAAGTATTTAATACTACTCGCCATATTTTGAACCACTTAGACAACATATTTAACGATATCTGTAGCCTGTTGGCTGCAGTACTAAAGTCTGGATGCAAATAGAAAATAACGGTGTCATCGGCATACATAGCTGTAGATATAATACTTGTATTTGGAAGTTCGTGCATGAATATATTGAATAATAGTGGTGCCAGAATTGATCCTTGTGGAACTCCTGCTGCTATTGGTCGAAGATCGGGTTTGTAACTGTCTATTCGTACTAAAATTTGGCACTGTGAGATAAAACTTTCAATTATTCTGATCAGATAATCTGGCAGTCCCATTCTATGCAATTTCACCAGCAAACCAGTGTGCCATACAATATCGAAAGTTTGAGCCATATCTAGAAAAATGTCAGTAGCTCTTAGTGGTTGATGAGTTGTAGAATGCAGAGGACGAAAGCCAAATTGATACGATTTTATAATGTTTTTGTAGACAAATTCTGCTAATCAATTTTGGATTATTTTCTCAAAAAGTTTGGATAAAGTTGGAAGCTGACTGTGTGGCCGATAACTTGATAGAAGATGTTTCGGTTTTTAAGGTTTGGGGAAAAACATTAGTTCTTCTATTTTCCATGAACGAGGGAAGTAGCCAATTCTAAGAGAGGAGTTAAAGATTTCTGTCAGGTAAACAAGTGTTTTCATTGTCAGTTTCTTGATTACTATGTTTGGTATGAGGTCATGTCCTGGTGATTTTTTAATAGTAAGTTTTATGATGAAGCGGGATAGCACTTTCGGTGATGTGTGTAAAATTCTATTTGGTACTTAGGTTTGTTTTTATGTACATACAGTTCATGATCAACATCCGAAGCAGCTTCATCAGCGATGTTATTTGTAGAAAATATATTTTCATAATAAGAGGCAAGAGCATTGCAATATGATTGAGAGTCTATGAGTATCTTATTATTAACATGTAGCGATTCTACTGAAGTTAGTTCTCGTAGAATTCTTTTGGTATCGTACCAAAGGGAACAGTCACTAGAGGATAAAAAAACAGATAGGTTTGGTAAGAATTAAGACAATGCTGTTCTAGCTCTTGCCTAGCGATTTCACTAAAACATCTGTTATAAAACTAACAGAAGAAGCAATAGCAAAAATAAGTACTAAAAATTGGAAAGATGCTGTTTGTCTCACAAAGAAGTTATAGTAGCAGCATCGGAAAACGAAGGCGTTTTGGAAGAAAGTGGAAGAACTCATAATTTCCGTGGGAGATTGCAGTAGCTCTGACGACGACGGGGGCGGCGACGGCAACGATGACGACGATCAGAAAAACAGCACCAATGACAGCAGGCACTCTGAGATAGCGGCATATTCCCATTGGAATAGAATGCATAATTCTGTGCAGGTATGGCACTTTTGTTTCTCTAAATCTTAAATATAGCTAACCATTTATTTTTGTGTTCATTCCGAAGATTTTGTATGCTGTAATTAGGTAACTGCTCACTTAAACCTGTAGACAGTCTTATGATTAATACTGCAGTACGCAAAT
>CM060948.1:233300750-233358250 GCA_030765055.1 Mantis religiosa
TATAATTTAAAAATATTTATCAAATTATTCATAACATTCTCTCAATTTTTCAGTATCAAAATTTTCACACCATTTAATTAACAATACTATAAAATTTTTTTAAACTACAAACATTTTAATCAAACATCAAAACACCACTCAATCAAATTATACACTTCACCAATTATTTAAAACAATAAATTTTTAAAAAGATATTATTAATAAAAATAAAACAATCTACACATACACAATCATACATTCTTATAAACAATTCCAAAAAACCACATTACTCACCAATATAATCCTCAAACATAACAACTATATATTTTCATAATTTCTCATGAATATATATTCTCATTCATCCACACTAAATAATATAAAATTTTTAATAATTTCAATTTCTCTAATATACCATTTACTTCTATTCTAACATTCAACACAACACACACAAAATATTATCATTCCATATTTAACATCCCAAAACCACCTCATCTCACTAATTCATCTTATCCATCTTAATTTCAACTCCATCCTCACTAATTCTCTCTAAAAATCCTCACCACATTTCATAAATCCTCACTTCCCTATCCACCTTTCAAACCTCATCAACTAAACTCCACCACATCATATTATCCCTCCATCCACTATTCACAAAATCCACCTTTAACTTCACTAACAAATCTCTTTCTAACATTCTCACTACTAAACTCCACAATAACATTTCCTCTCCATAAACTTCACTATCAATCACCACCACAACTCTCACTACTTCTTCACTAACACATCTTTCTCCTCCTCACCATCATTTCTCCACTACTCTAATCACTTCACCTATAAACAATTAATATTTATACGGGAGGGGACAAGCCCCCCCCTTAAAAATTTAAATTAAAACAAAATTATTCTCAAAAAATAACTTATAAGGGGGGAGGAATCCTCCCCCAATTCAAAACTAACACTAACACTACACTAGACAACACTATAATTCCCTAGGAATCCTCCTCCGGAATGCTGGATGCGATTTACTGTTGAACTCTCCACTAGGCTAGACGTTTCTTGTATTCGGAGTAGGGTTCATCTGCATGCCTCTTTGGTCGAATCCTTCTCCTCTCCGCCCACTCCATACGGCCCATTGAGACATAGATTCCTCTGCGTCGGTCGATTTGCTCTTCAGCAGGACACCTGGGAGCCAACCGGACGATTGACAAACTACGGCAGCGTTACTACTTGCTGAGGCTCCGAGCAGATGCTGAGTCGCGGATTGGCGCCGAGGTCGCATGCAACAGTACAACGTTCCGAAAGGATCGCCATTGACATTGCTGGACCATTCCCAATATCCGACCGAGGCAACAAGTACCTGATGGTGGTCGTGGACTACTTCACTAAGCGGCCGGAGGTGTATGCCATCCCGAAACAAGAGGCAAGGACAATCACAGACTGCCTCATGGAGCAATTGTTTTGCCGATTTGGGGTACCATTAGAGCTGCACAGTGACCAGGGCACCAATTTTGAGTCTAACCTATTGAAGGAGGCACTAGAGAGACTTGGGGTTAACAAGACCCGCACAACACCTCTACATCCCCAGTCGGATGTCATGGTCGAAAGGTACATCAAGACCTAAGAGGAACACATAAGGAAGGTCGTGGCTAGCCATCAGCGAGACTGGGCCGTCAACGGGCCACTGTTCGTGCTGGCCTACACTCGTTAACACACGACACCACGGGGTTGACGCCAGCCAGTTTAATGTTCGGCCGAGACTTACGTCTCCCCTGTGACCTGGCTTTTGGAAGCCCTCCGGGGGTAGAACAGCCAGCGACCGAGTATGTGGAGAACCTGGTGGACCATCTCCTCCACAGGCACGAGATGGCTCGCCAGAACATCCAGAAGGTGAGCGACCGCATGAAAACCCGAAACGACAGGCAAGCCAATAACCAAGGTTTCCAGCAAGGTGACCTGGTCTGGTTGTACCTCCCTACTTGGACCACGGGATGCTGGCCGAAGCTTCAGCAACCATGGCAAGGACCGTACCGTGTGGTGAAGAGGATTAACGACGTGGTCTAGCTCATCCAGAAGGTGCCCCGAGGATAGATGTTGGTGGTACACCTGGATAGCCGGGCCCGCTACGATGGTACCGTTAAGGACGACCTGCCTTGAAGAGGGAGCAGTGTTACCCAAGCGGCAAACTCACGATGCCAATCAATAAATGAAGGCCGGTGGAGGGAGGGGAGACCGCAGGGGTAGCTGAGTCTTCGTTTAACCCTCATCCTGCCTACCGAAGGAGAGCGAAGCATCGAGAATGCTTTCCCTCTCCATAAAAGGAAATCTCGAGAAACTTCGGGCCGCGGATCAATACGTGAGAGGCGACAGGAGTTAGTTGTGTTGAGTGAGTCGTGGCGAGCAGTAGTGTAAGGCGCGCCGAGTGTACGTGGAGAGACGAACTGGCTTAGTTGTAATTGTGTACATTACGAAATTGTAATTGTAACATTGGAATAAAGTGGAAATAAAGAACATTTTTTAGTGTTGTAATTGAACTTTTTAATTTTACAAACCCACAAAGTCCTAATATAGACCCTATCTACTTTTTCTTATATTTTATCAGGTCATTTCCTCCACATTTGTATTTGTGCTGGAATGATGAGAATTTTGGTATGTCTATTCTGTTGATGAAGCGAGAGATTCGTTACAATTATAAATCATTCCAACTCTTCAAACAAATAACAGTATGTCAAAGAAGCAGTTAACCATGCCTCAGTTAACGAAACATATTAGTTTATGTCCTCTTTAGAGGGCTTCCATGCTCGAACAGTACTACTTCTTTATTTGATATTGCGTTTGTGCACACCCTAGGAAATATCTTTCACCTAATTCGATGCACATAGAAAGAACTTAAGCAGCAGGCAAAGAACATATTTACATTTTGTATAAAACTTCTTTAATTATTACGGTGTTTCTTCCACGAAATAATATATAACCAGCAGCGCCATCTCTGGACAGCATAGCGGTAGTTTAGCACTATCACTGCCGTTGTCGTCGAGCTGTTGGCAGGTTGAGATGCAGCTTGTGGTGTATGATGCGTGAACGGTCCTAGGAGGGACTTAATCACCTATGGCCGGAATGTGCGTTTTGGTGTTACAATCGCACTAAATCTCTTCTGCGGCGCGTAGTCTTTCCTTGTATTACACATATAGTATACACGTTTACAAAAGTTGTTTCAAAGACTATTTCGTTCTAGATACAGCAAGAATACAGTAACACGTGTTAGAAAATTTGGTCAAAGTATTCCCTCTTCAGGCTGCATGCTCTTCTTATGAAATCATCAGAATAACAGATATGGGTGCTAACGTTCTTAGATAGAACGAAATTGGAAAAATTGGAAAAACGATACTGAAAGCAAAGTACTGTTCGGAAATCGTTAATCGGATTAAAATTTTTGACCCGTGTACAACGAAACATAGGTTACTTTAAACAAACATCTGCACTTTATACCTGCACGAATAACTTTGAACTTGTTAAATGTCACGCTCTATTTCCAGTTACTGTTTCTCTTTATTTCAGTCATTTGATAGAAATCAACCATATCTCCCCACTAGCCATATATAGACTAAGGTTTTCGATAGAGTCAACGGAAAAGTTAAATGCCATGGCCGGAATTTGAAACGCGGATCTCCTCGTTTCCATCCAGTCGCTCTTACCCTTTGAGCTACCATGTCCAACGTGCCGTCCTGACATTAAATTCTCCATTTGACCGATATATTTCCCGGGTAGACCACTAGGGGCCTTCACATGTGGGATATACCATTTGTGGCGAAATATTATTGTAAGTACTTCAGCCCCAGGCTTCATCATTTAACGTTGGCCGTGGTAGCTCAAAGCGTACGTGTGACTGGACGGAAACGAGGAGATCCGTTGTTCAAATCACGGCCATGGCGTTGAATTTTCCAAGTTGACTCCATCTATCAAAAACCTTAGCATATATACTGTTAGTGTGGAGAAATGATTAATTTTTATCAACTAACGTAATTACAGTTAAATGAGGAAGCCTGGGACTCGGGTACTTACGATAATACGCCATCACAAATAGTGTATCTCAGATACCAGAGCCCCTAGTAGCCTTCCTGGGAAATATATGAGTCAAATGGAGATTCAAATGTCCGGACGGCACGTTGGCCATAGTAGCTCAAAGGGTAAGAGCGACGAGGCGGAAACAAGGAGATCCGTTTATCAAATCTCGGCCATTGAATTGAATTCTTCATATTGAACCTATCTACCTTTTCTTATTTTGGATCAAGTCATTTCCTCCGTATTTGTATTTGTGCTTGAGAGTTTGGAATTTTGGTATGGCTATTCTTTTAATGATGCGCACTTATTCGTTATAATTATAAATGATTCCATATATCAAAAATGCTCAGTTATCGAAAGTGAAACATATTTCGATCGCTCGTGCAGGCTTGCTGTATACACCCAGAAGGCTCTTGCTGCGTGCCCTCCCGTTAAGGGTTTTATCGCAGGTAGGATTTGAATTGAAATTTGTGGTAACAAGGTGGTGTAGGTCTTTTGTTTGAGAGTTAATTTAGAGGTTTCCGAAGTGCCTTCGGTTGAAGGTGTGGATGCAGTACTTTGTACCCTATTTTTCATTTTTTGTTTATTTTTTAGTTGGGGATTAATTTAGATGCCAAACAGCTTTGAAGAATTATGAGGAGCTCAGCTTTAGCTGCTCATAGGATTAACGCCTGGGTTATCTAGGGTGTCCGCAGGCCATACGGAGGACCCGGTGCATTCTAGATCGGTGTCTAGTGGTGTCGTATTCTCCCAATGATCTAAAAAGGGCGCTTCTGTGTGATGGTAAACTTGCGTATAACTTTGAAGCCCGGCGCCTAATTTCATCATTCAGGTATGGAAGACCCGATGCTTCGTGGAGCAAACTGGTAGGGAAATAACGTCTCACAGAATAGATAGAACGTAGACCTCTATTCTGGGCACGCTGAAGCCATGCTATCCAGCTCTCTGCTGCCATGTCCCAGATCTCGTAGGCATATATCATCACCGGGATTACCAGCGTTCGGATGAGGTACAACTTCATGCCGACTGGCATCGCGGTCCACCCCAGCATTGGACACATAGAAGCGATTGCTCCCTGTACCTTCGCCGAAACGTCCCTGATGTGTCGGCGGAAAGTTGGACCTCTGTCTGAGTTTACTCCTAGGTATTGGACAGAGTTAGACCTCTCTATTCTTCGACATCGGTAGCTGAAATTGGGGCAGTCTGCGGGGGTGTGTCGCTTTGTAAAAAGTATGGCGTGTCTTTTGTCCGGATTTACGCTGGCACCACTATTGTGTTAGGCGGAGATGTCTTTGAATGGTGTTGAAGGCTCTGAGTATGTGTCTGTCCTTGCAGAACAGAAACACGTCGTCAGCATATTGTGCCATTACGACTCGTGATTCTGTGGGGAAATCTGCAATAAGGACGTTGAAGAGGTTGGGGGATAGTACAGAACCTTCCGGGACTCCCCCTCTCGCTGGCCTTAGTGTTGTTGTTTTTCCCGCGACTGAGACATTTGAACGAGCGATGTCGCAAGAAGCTGTGTGTGATGTTGATCATTTGTGGTGGGAGCCCCAGGTGGATCATTTTGTGTAGGAGTCCGGCATGCCATGTCATAGAGAAGGCCCTCTCGACATACAGCGAAACTGCGGCCGTGAAGGCACCTTCCTGGAAACCCAAGGGGGCTGTCTCCAACACACGCAGCAACTGCTGATCTGTCGAGTGCCCAGGACGAAAACCAAACTGGTGGTCAGAAATGGCTTGAAAGTCTCCCATATTGGCCACAAGCGGGCGAGAATCAGCCTCTAGAGAGCTTTCGAGATGGTGGAAAGAAGGCTAATGGATCTGTAGCTGGAAGAATGTGCCGGATTCTTCCCGGTTTCAATATGCAAACCACCCGAGCTTCCACTCTCGTGGTAAGTACCCAAGGGCGAGGCACATATTGAAAACTCTGGTCAAGAAGCAAACCGCATTGAAGGGAAGATGGCGGAGCATTAGGGGAGTCAGCCCGTCCGGCCCCGCCGCCTTCTTTGTTTTGAGACGCTGGAGTGCACCTTGGACTTCACTAGGTCGGATGGTAGGGAGTCTCTCCGCAATCTCAGGAGGGTTACGTAGGAAACGTCGCACCTCCCGACGGACGCGATCGGAAAACTTTTCGCCCTGGGGGTCATCTCTCGGACACATAGTGCGCTCAAGAAAGGCGGTGAAGGCGTTGGCTTTGGCTTGGGGTTCATAGGCCAGGCCCTGGGTGCCGTGAATGTGAGAGGTTTACTGACCTCTGTGACTTCTGAGGGCGTTGGCTATCCTCCACACGTCACCATCCTCGACGAGCAGCCTGGCCATTTTGTCCTCCCACGCTTGCAGCTAGTGCTCGCGCAATCGGGCCATGACCTCTCCACGTAAACGTCTTAGGAGCGCTCAATTATGCTGCATGCGGTGACGTTGGTATAATCTCCGTGCTGTCCAGGATCGTCGGATTAGAAAGAGGATGTCCAAAGGGAGGACATCGGGATGGAGAGGAGCTCGGGCATGGTCTGTGAGGTTATAGTTAGTCCGCTTCACGATAGAAGTGTAGGATGAGATAGCATCCTCCGGGGTAGGGATATTTGTAATTCTGGGATTTGTCGGGATGGAATTGCGGGGGCGATTCCTGACGCCTTCCTAATCAACCTCTCGCGTTGAAAGCGAGATGCCGTGATGGGCAACCCTGGAGTTCATCTCTGTAAACACTGGATTGTGATCTGAATATAATGCATCTAATGATGGGAGTGTGAGATGAAATGGTAGATGATTTGTGATTGCGAAGTCTATTACTGAGGGTAGTCCTCCTCCTCGCGGGTAATGAGTTGGTTGCCTGGGACCCTGTACTTGAAGTTGAGGGTGTGCATCTATAAGGCGAATGATTTCATTGGCTCTTGCATCCTTCCGACGACTGCAATGCCAACGTTGATATTTAGCATTGAAATCGCCGGTCATGATAGCCAGGGATATAGGGCTAGGATGGAGAGATAGTCGTTTAGTACGAACTGCCGGTTCGGTGGATGGTATACAGAGACTACCAAAACCTCTAATCCCCCAAGGTCCATATTGATGGCCGTGGCCTCTAGGGTTTGTAGAGATGGGAGCTGAATGGACTGATGGACCACATTTTGCCTCACCAAGATCGCAGTTCCGCCGCCTGGACATTCCTGACGATCCGTACCCCGGAGGATTTTGCCCGGGACACAGAATCGGGACTCTGGTCGAAGATGCTTTTCGCTGACTAAGATGACGTCTAAGGCATATGCTCGGGCAAAGTAAGGCAGCTCGCTCCTCTGACCTGCTAGGCCGCACGCATTCCAAAATGCGAATCGAAACGAGGTACGTGACCTAGTTCGATGACCCATCTCGGAGCTGTTGCGCGCCTGCGGTCAGGAGGGCCATCACTTCTATTGCCACCTGCGTCCTGCGGTCAGGATCTGTAGCGCTGAATAACTTCACAACGAGCTCACAGATCGTCTGTCCATGTGTCTGCAACAGCTGCAACAGCTGCTACAGCCAGTTAAACGCATCCGAGAGCGCGAGTGTCACTGTTAGACGAGTGGTGTCTGTCTGGGCGACATGGCTGCATTGAGAGGGTGTTCTAGAACCAATGGTTGCGGGGCTCCCTCCTGCCATCTCTTCCCTGAGCCCTCTAGGAGGCATGGGTTTGCCATGCTTCTCAGGTTCAGCAGGATTTTGGGGCTCCCGAGGAAGCCTTCCTCCATTCCTGCTATTTTTGGAGTCGGTACCTTTTGGGGCTGGGGTCCGCTTTTGTTTGCGTGGCTGCGTGGGAGAGTTGTGTGCCTCCCGTGACATATCAGGTACATCATAGGCCCCTTGTGCTATATGAGCGTAGGACCTGGGCCTATCGGCATCCAGTCGAGTAGTGGGCACGCAGGAGTTGGTTGAAGGGACCAGTCTTGGTTCCGCCCTTTCTGTTGAGGTCCTCTGCTGTTGCTGCTGACTCGCTGGAGGCTTGTTTGCCGCTATACATGCCTCTCTGGCAGGACAGCCGTAGTAGCACGTCAGGTGCGCACCCTTGCAATTAGCACAAGTGGGCATATCTGTGGGCGAACTGGGACAAACTTCCTTGTCGTGGGCTCCGCTGCACCTCAAGCAGCGGGGCGTCCTCTTGCAGAACTGGCTGGAGTGATGGCATTGAACAGGCAGCGCCATCTCTGCAGAGCTATAGCAGTGATTTGGTACTATCACTGCGGTTTTCGTCGTGCTGTTGGCAGGCTGAGGTACATCCTGTGGTGTATCCGCGTGAACGGTTCTAGGAAGGACTTAACCACGTATGGCCGGAATCGTTTTGGTTTTACAATCGCAATAAACCTTCAACTCACTCTTCTAAAGCGGGTGGTCTTTCCTTCCATTGCAAATAAAGTATACACGTTTACAAAATTTTGTTTCAAAGTCTATTTCGTTGTATATACAGCAATGATAGAGTCACACGTGTTTGAAAAGTTGATCAACATATGCCCTCTTCAGGCTGCATGCTCTTATTATGAAATCACCAGAATAACACATATGGTTGCTATCTTTTTTAAGATAGAGCGAAATTGGAAAAATTGGAAAAACGATACTGAGGACAAAGTACAGTTCGGAAATCGTTAATGGGATTAAAATTTTTGACCTGTGTACAACGATAAATGGGTGACTTTAAACAAGCATCTGCACCATACAACTGCATGAATAACTTAGAACTTGTGAAATGTCACACTTTATATCCAGTCACTTTTTCTTACTATTTCAGTTAATTGATGGAAATTAATCTTTTCTCCACACTAGCCGTATATAGCCTAAGCTTTTTGATGCAGTCAACATGAAAAATACAATGCCATGGCCGGGATTTTAACCACGGATCTCCTGGTTTCCAACCCGTCGCTCTTACCCTTTGAGCTACCATGGCCAACGTGCCGTCCTGGCATTAAATTCTCCATTTGACTCATATATTCACCAGGTAGACAACTAAGGGCTCTCGCATGCGAGATACACCGTTTGTGGCGACTTATTATCCTAAGTACTTCAGTCCCAGTCTTTATCATTTAAAGTTGACCATGGTAGCTCAAAGCGTAAGAGCGGCTGGACGGAAACGAGAGAGATCCGTGTTTCATATCCCTTCCATGGCGTTGAATATTTCAGGTTGACTCCATCTATCTGAAACCTGATTAATTTCCGTCAAATAACTAACATAATAAAAGTTAAATGATGAAGCCTGGGACTCACGTACTTACGACATTGTCGTCTCAAACAGTTTATCTCAGATACCAGAGCCCCTAATAGTCTTCCTGGGGAATATATGAGTCAAATGCAGAATTAAATGTCCGGACGGCACGTTGGCCATGATAGCTCAAGGGGTAAGAGCCACTAGGCGGAAGCAAGGATATCCGTGTTTCAAATCTCGGCCATTGCATTGTACTTTTCATTTTGACCCTTAATACCTTTTCGTATTTTAGATCGAGTCATTTCCTCCATATTGTTACCCAAACGGGAAGCTCTACGGTGCCGATCATTAAATGCAGGCAAGACAGAGTGGATGGTGGGGAGACCACAGGGGTAGCTGAATCTTCGCTTCCCCCCTCCTCCTGCCGCCCGAAGGAGGGCGAAGCATCGAGAATGTTTTCCCCCACCATAAATAGTAGTTCTCGAGAAACTTCGGGCCGCCGATCAATACAGGAGAGGCGACCGTCAGCTGAGTTGAGTGAGTCGCGGGCGAGCAGTGTGTAAGGAGCGCCCAGTGTAGTGGACAGGCAAACTGGCAAAATTGTAATTATGTACATTACGAAATTCTATATAATTGTGAAATGGAATGAAGTGGAAATAAAGAACATTTTTGAGTGGTGTGATTGGGCTTTTTATTTCACGAAACCACAAAGTCACAACTGGTATCAGGAGTAGGATAACGATCATGGAATCGGCACTGGAAAAGATTTTACACAAAATGGAATAAGTGAAGACGTCCAACGACAACATCGCAGAGAAGATGAAGAAAGTAACAGCGAAGACGGAAGCAGCAAATAACAACCTGGCCGCGGAACTAACAGCAAAGACGGAGGCGGCAAATCACAACCTGCCCGCAGAGCTGAACAAAATAAGGACAGCTAACGATCACCTTACCGAGAAGATGGAAGACAAAAACAACAGCCTGATCGCTAAGATGGCCGAATTGACCTCGGAGATGAAAGCGGCAAACGAGGCCTTTGTCGTGAAGTTCGAAGAGCTGATGACGGGCGTGAGAAATGACGTCACAGTGCTCGGCAAGCGGATAGGACAAGTGGACGAGCGCGTCGAAGATTTGGCAAGCCGCGTTGAGGAGCTGGTGGGAAAGGCTGACAGCAACTTAAAGTCCCTGAAAGCAATGGTGGAGGAAGTCGTCGGCAGGAGGTTAAAGATTTAAACGTCGACGCACCGGGACGCGACACAACATCTGCGCGCGTCAAACCTCCTAAATACCACGGCACGAACACTTTCGAAGACTTCCGCCGCCAATTCGGCGCAGAGGCCAAGCACAACAAATGGTCACCAGTGGAGGAGGCCACACAGTTAATAGCCAGCCTCCAGGGACGGGCCGCGGAAGTCCTGAACGCGGTGCAGACAACACGGCGCCCAAGGATATCTGGGAAGCCCTGGATAATCGTTTTGGTAATCACCGCTCAGCCGCCGAGTACCGCAGCCAGCTAAACGCAAGGTCACAGCAACCAGGGTAGACGCTGTAGGAGTTCGCCCTGGCAGTTGAACAACTGGCTACCAAAGCCCTAGTCAAACTCCCATCAGAGTTCGTATCCTGGGAAGCTGCCTACACATTCCTTGACGGAGTACGAGTCACGGAGATTCGTCAGCGACTAATTCTCGGCGATTATAAAAGTAACCACGAGGCGCTAACGGCAGAATTAAGGATGGGGGTGGTCAAGGTGACAGCTATTCCGTCGTCAAGAACGAGGAATGTCCACTACACCGGAGACAGAAGACCAGGCGAAGGACGCCGGCGAATACCTAGTGGCCTGTGTTGGGGTTGTGGACAGCCGGGACAACTAGAGAGAGACTGCCGACACCAGGAAGGGCAGCCGGAAGAACGAGTTAGGCCCGGCGTGAAGAGGGGCACTTCGGCGCCATTACCAATGCCCCCTCGAGTGACACTGCGAGCCGTCAGCCGGCGGATGGATGACAGACTCATCGCGGACGGCTGGGTAAGAGGAAGGCCGTGCGGCGTTCTGGTGGACCCCGGGTCGGCCGTGACCATCATCAGACCTGACGTGGCGAAGAGTTTGCCGACGAGGAAGCCGAGCTGACATTACCAGATTGTGACGGCATCGGGCGACACTTTGCCTCTGGAGAAGGAGGTCCTGCTGGAGCTGACCTTGGGACGGAGTGCCGTGCGTCTGTGGGTGTTCGTCGCAACGATGCCTGAGGAGGTGATTCTGGGACTGGGTGCCCTCAGGAGCCACGAGGCGACGGTCAGCTTCGGCCGGAAGGTCCTGCGGCTCATCGGAGAAGAGGTTATATTCCGTAAACCAGAAGTGTGCCTTGGTACCTGCAGGGTTGTCTTGAACGAAGACGTGGTTGTCCCCGCGAGGAGCGAGGTGGTGGTGACGTCACGACTGGAGGGCCAGAGAACCAGAAACATGATGCTGGACCAGAAGACACCTGTACGCACCCTGTGTGTAGCCAGGGCAATGCTGCCGTTCCGAGGGGAGGTGCCTGTGACAGCGCTAAATCCAACGGACACCGATCACGACGTCCAGGCCGGGACGGAGTTGGGAACGTGCGAGCCCGTGGTGAGCGTAACAGCAATCGACATGACACAAGAGCGGGTGCCGACGCAACAACTGCGGCCCCGGCTAGAAGGTTTACTGGAGAGGGCGGCCGATCACCTGACCGCAGAACAACTGAAGAAAGTTCGACAATTGCTGAGGCGATACCAGCGCGTCTTCAGCCAAGGTGATAGTGACTACGGCCGCACGGACAAAGTCCCTCACCGCATCGACCCCGGAGATGCCCGGCCTTTTCGACAAACACATAGACGCATCCCGCTGGCGAATCAAGGGGCGCTACGAGACATGCTGGAGAACCTGAGTTCCAAAGGGGTGATTGAGGAGTCTGACAGCCCTTGGTGTTCCCCTGTATTCTTGGTGACGAAGAAGAACGGCGAGCTACGCTTCTGCGTGGACAACAAGAACCTCAACGCTGTCACCTGGAAGGACTGCTTCCCCTTACCCCGGATTGACGACACCCTGGACACACTAGTTGGTCCCAAGTAGTTGCCGACGCTGGACCTGAAGTCGGGCTACCGGCAGGTAGCCCTAGATCCCAGAGACAAGGAGTATACCGCATTCTCGAAAGGCCAAGGGCTATGGCAGTTCACAGTTATGCCCTTTGGCCACTGTAATGCACCAGCTACCTTCCAACGCCTCATGGAGTCAGTAATGAGAGGACTGATTTACGACGCCTGCCTGCTATAACCGAACGATATCATCATCGTCGGTAAAACATTTGAAGACCATCTCGAGAATCTGAGTAAAGTGCTACAGAGGTTGCAGGCGACCAACTTGAAGCCGAACGCGAAGAAGTGCCAGCTCTTCTGCAAGGAAGTGAACTACTTGGGCCACATATTCTCAGCAACCGGAGTGGCCACAGACCAGGAGAAGACACAGGCTGTGAAAGTTTAGCCTCGCCCAAAGGATAAAAAGTGTTGTGCAGTTTCCTGGGGCTGTGCATTTATTACGGGCGCTTCATAAAGGGGTTCTCTAATATCGTCAAACCCCTCACTAGCCTGACAGAGGAGCACCGGCCTTATGTGTGGATGGAGGACGCCGAAGACGCTTTCCAGCACCTGAAGAAGAACCTGTGCAACGCTGCAATTTTGGGATTTGCACAACCAGGTGGAGCCTTCATTGTGGACACCGACGCCAGCGACCATCGCATTGGAGGCCTCCTATCGCAGATCCAGTACGGCTATGAGCGAGCGATAGACTACTACAGCAAGACGCCATCCAAGGCAGAGAAGAACTACTGCGTCACCCGGCGAGAATTATTGGTTGGCGGTAGTAAGGACCCTGGAGCCCTTCCACAAGTACTTGTACGGTCAGCCGTTACACCTAAGATTTGATCATTATGCCCTAACCTGGCTATTGAGCCTTAAGAGCCTGGAAGGCCAGACAGCACGTTCGGTTCAGAAGCTGCAGGAGTACGAAATAAACTTTGAAAATTGTAGGGGGAAGAGCCACGGTAACGCAGACGCTATTCCCGCAGACCCAGTCCAGAAGAGTGCGGCCAATGCACAAGAGTAGAGGAGAAGGAGCATGCCGCAGCAGTTCGAGTAGGCGCAGCAGTGCCTGCGGATGGCTGGGATAGCGCAGGCCTGAGGAGGAGTCAGCTGGCGGACGCAGACTTGGTGCCACTCTTGAGGGAAGTGGAGGCAGGGACGAGACCTACCATGGCGGACATGGCACTGAGGATTGCCACCTACAAGTATTACTGGGCCCAATGGGACTCGTTGAAGACAAGAGAGGGCGTGCTGTTCCGGGTATGGGAATCAACCGATGGGAAGCCGTAGAGAGAACAGTTGGTACTTATCCGGAGTAAGGTCCCGGAAGTCTTGGAAGAAGTGCACCCCGGTACTTTAGGAAAACACGTGGGAGCGAAACGGACGATTGACAAACTACGGCAGCGTTACCTCATGCTGAGACTCCGAGCAGACGCTGAGAGATGGTGCCGTCAGTGTCACGTGTGCGCGGCGAGCAACATGTACCTGATGGTGGTCGTGGACTACTTCACTAAGTGGCCGGAGGTGTATGCCATCCCGAACCAAGAGGCAAGGACAATCACAGACTGCCTCGTGGAGCAATTGTTTTGCCGATTTGGGGTTCCATTAGAGCTGCAGAGTGACCAGGGCACCAATTTTGAGTCTAACCTAATGAAGGAGGCACTAGAGAGACTTGGGGTTAACAAGACCCGCGCAAAACCTCTACATCCCCAGTCGGATGTCATGATCGAAAGGTACATCAAGACCTTAGAGGAACACATAAGGAAGGTCGTGGCTAGCCATCAGCGAGACTGGGAAGTCAACGGGCCACTGTTCGTGCTGGCCTAAGCTCATTAACACACGACACCACGGGGTTGACGCCAGCCAGCTTAATGTTCGGCCGAGACTTACGTCTCCTCTGTGACCTGGCTTTTGGAAGCCCTACGGGGGTGGAACAGCCAGTGACCGAGTATGTGGAGAACCTGGTGGAGCATCTCCACCACAGGTACGAGATGGCTCGCCAGAACATCCAGAAGGTGAGCGACCGCATGAAAACCCGAAACGACAGGCAACCCAACAACCAAGGATTCGAGCAAGGTCACCTGGTCTGGTTGTACCGCACTCCTCGGACCAAGGGATGCTGCCCGAAGCTTCAGCAGCCATGGCAAGGACCGTACCGTGTGATGAAGAGGATTAACGACGTGGTCTACCTCATCCAGAAGGTGCCCCGAGGATAGATATTGGTGGTACACCTGGATAGCCTAGCCCAGTACGATGGTACCGTTTGGGACGACCAGTCTTGAAGAGGGAGCAGTGTTACCCAAGCGACAAACTCACGATGCCGATCAATAAATGAAAGCCGGTGGAGGGAGGGGAGACCACAGGGGTAGCTGAGTCTTCGTTTCCCCATCTTCCTGCCTACCGAAGGAGGGCGCAGCATCGAGAATGTTTTCCCCCTCCATAAAAGGAAATCTCGAGAAACTTCGGGCCGCGGATCAATACGAAGAAGGCGACAGGAGTTAATTGTGTTGAGTGAGTCGTGGCGAGCAGTAGTGTAAGGCGCGCCGAGTGTACGTGAAAAGACGTACTGGCTTAGTTGTAATTGTGTACATTACGAAATTGTAATTGTAACATTGGAATAAAGTGGAAATAAAGAACATTTTTTAGTGTTGTAATTGAACTTTTTCATTTTACAAACCCACCAAGTCTTAATATTGACCCTATCTACTTTTTCTTATATTTTATCAAGTCATTTCCTCCACATTTGTATTTTTGCTGGAATTATGGGAATTATGGTATGTCTATTCTGTTGATGAAGCGAGAGATTCGTTACAATTATAAATCATTCCAACTATTAAAACCTAAAACAGTATATCAAAGAAACAGTTAACCATGCCTCAGGTAACGAAACAAATTGGTTTATATCCACTTTAGAGGGCTTCCATGCTCGAACAGTACTACTTCTTCATTTGATATTGCGTTTGTGCACACCCTAGGAAATATCTTTCACCTAATTCGATGCACATAGTAAGAACTTAAGCAGCAGGCAAAGAACATATATACATTTTGTATAAAACTTCTTTAATTATTAAGATATTTCTTCCACGGAATAATATATAACCGGCAGCGCCATCTCTGGACAGCATAGCGGGAGTTTAGCACTATCACTGCCGTTGTCGTCGTGCTGCTGGCAGGCTGAGATGCAGCCTGTGGGGTATCATGCGTGAACAGTCCTAGTAGGGACTCAATCACATATGGCCGGAATGTGCGTTTTGGTGTTACAATCGCAATAATTCTCTTCTGCAGCGCGTAGTCTTACCTTGTATTACAAATATAGTATACACGTTTACAAAAGTTGTTTCAAAGACTATTTCGTTCTAGATACAGCAAGGATACAGTAACACGCGTTAGAAAAGTTGGTCAACGTATACCCTCTTCAGGCTGCATGCTCTTCTTATGAAATCTTCAGAATAACAGATATGGGTGCTAACGTTTTTAGATAGAACGAACTTGGAAACATTGGAAAAACGATTCTGAAAGCAAAGAAGATTTCGGAAATCGTTAATGGGATTAAAATTGTTGACCTGTGTACAACGAAACATAGGTTACTTCAAACAAGCATCTGCACTGTATCCCTGCACGAATAATTTTTAACTTGTGAAATGTCACACTCTATTTCCAGTTACTGTTTCTTATTATTTCAGTTAATTGATGGAAATAAATCATAACCCTCACTAGCCGCATATAGGCTAAAATTTTCGATAGAGTCAACATGAAAAATTCAATTCCATGGCCGGAATTTGAACCACCTATCTCCTGGTTTCCATCCAGTCGCTCTTACCCTTTGAGCTACTATGTCCAACGTGCCGTCCTGACATTAAGTTCTCCATTTGACAGATATAGTTCCTGGGTAGACCACTAGGGGCCCTCACATGTGGGATATACCATTTGTGGCGAAATATTATCGTAAGTACTTCAGCCCCAGGCTTCATCATTTAACGTTGGCCATGGTAGCTCAAACCGTAAGAGTGACTGGACGGAAACGAGTAGATCCGTTGTTCAAATCCCGGCCATGGCGTTGAATTTCCCAAGTTGACTCCATCTATCAAAAACCTCAGCCTATATACTGCTAGTGTGGACAAATGATTAGTTTTTATCAACTAACATATTAAGAGTTAAATGAGGAAGCCTGGGACTCAGGTATTTAAGATAATAAGTCGTCACAAACAACGCATCTCAGATACCAGAAACCCTAGTAGTCTTCCAGGGAAATATATGAGTCAAATGGAGAATCAAATGTCCGGACGGCACGTTGGCCATGGTAGCTCAAAGGGTAAGAGCGACGAGGCGGAAACAAGGAGATCCGTGTATGAAATCTCGGCCATTGAATGGAATTTTTCATATTGACCCTATCTACCTTTTCTTATTTTGGATCAAGTCATTTCTCCCATATTTGTATTTGCGCTTGAGTGATTGGAATTTTGGGCTGTCTATTCTTTTAATGATGCGCACTCATTTGTTATAATTATAAATGATTCCAACTATCAAAAAATGCTGAGTTATCGAAAGTGAAACATATTTCAGCTCGCTCGCTCGTGCTGGCTGGCTGTATACAGCCAGAAGGCTTTTGCTGCGTTCCCAGCCGTTAAGGGTTTTATTGCAGATAGGATTTGAAATGAAATTTGTAGGACTAAGGTGGTGTAGGCCTTTTGGTTGGGAGTTAATTTAGAGGTTTTCGCAGCACCTTCGGGTTGGAGGCGAAGATGCAGTACTTTGCACCCTAATTTTTTAATTTTTGTTTATTTTTTAGTTTGGGAAAAATTAAGATGCCAAACAGCTTTGAAGAATTATGAGGAGCTCAGCTTTAGCTGCTGATAGGATTAGCTCCTGGGTTATCTAGTGTGCCCGCATGCTATGCGGCGGAACCGGTGCATTCTAGGTTGGTGTCTAGTGGGGTCATAATCTCCCAAAGATCTAAAAAGGGCGCTTCTGTGTGATGGTAAACTTGCGTATAATTTTGAAGCCCGGCGCCTAATTTCATCCTCCAGGTATGAAAGACCCGATGCTTCGTGGAGGAACCTGGTAGGGAAATAACGTCCCACAGAATAGATAGACCGTAGACCTCTTTTCTGTGCACGCTGAAGCCATGCAAGCCAGCTGTCTGCTGCCATGTCCCAGATCTCGCAGGCATATAACAACACCGGGATTACCAGCGCTCGGAAGAGGTGCTACTTCATGCCGACTGGCATCGAGGTCCATCCCAGCATTGGGCACATAGAAGCGATTGCTCTCTGTACCTTCGCCAAAAGGTCCCTGATGTGTCGGCGGAAAGTTAGACCTCTGTCCGAGTTTACTCCTAGGTACTGGACAGAGTTAGACCACTCTATTCTTCGACCTCGGTAGCTGAAATTGGGGCAGTCTGCGGGGGTGTGGCGCTTTGTAAAAGGTATGGTGTGGCTTTTGTCCGGATTTACGCTGGCACCACTGTTGTGTTAGGCGGAGATGTCTTTGAATGGGGTTGAAGGCTCTGAGGATATGTTTGTCCTTGCAGAACAGAAACACGTCCTCAGCGTATTGTGCCATTACAACTCGTGGTTCTGTGGGGAAATCTGCAATAAAGACGTTGAAGAGGGTGGGGGATAGCACAGAGCCTTCTGGGACTCCGCCACTCACTGGCCTTAGCGTGGATGTTTTCCCCACGACGGAGACTTTTGAATGAACGATGGCGCAAGAAGCTGTGTATGGTGTTGATCATTTGCGTTGGGAGCCCTATGTTGATCATTTTGTGTAGGAGTCCAGCATGCCATGTCATAGCGAAGGCCTTCTCGACATACAGTGAAACTGCGGCCGTGAAGGCACCTTCCTGGAAACCCAGGGCGGCTGTCTCCACCACACGCAGCAGCTGCTGATCTGTCGAGTGCCCAGGACGAAATCCAAACTGGTGGTCAGAAATGGCTTGAATGTCTCCCAATATTGGGCACAAGCGGGCGAGAATCAGCCTCTCGAGAGCTTTCGAGATGGTGTAAAGAAAGCTAATGGATCGGTAGCTGGAAGGATGTGCCGGATTCTTCCCGGTTTCTATATGCAAATCACCTGGGCTTCCAATCTCGTGGTAAATATCCAAGGGTGAGGCACATATTGAAAATCCTGGTCAGGAAGCAAACCGCATGGAAGGGAAGATGGCGGAGCATTAGGGGAGTCAGCCCGTCCTGCGCCGCCGCCTTCTTTGGATTTCGCTAGGTCGGATGGTAAGGAGTCTCTCCGTATCCTCAGGAGGGTGACGTAGGAAACGACGCACCTCCCGACGGACGCATTGGGAAACGTTGTCGCCCTGGGAGTCATCTCTCGGACAAATAGTGCGCTCAAGATAATCAGCAAAGGCGTTGGTTTTGGCTTTGGGTTCCTAGGCCAGGCCCTGGGTGCAGTGAATGGGAGAGGTGTACTGACCTCTGTGACTTCTGAGGGCTTTGGCTATCCTCCACACGTCGCCATCCTCGACGAGCAGCCTAGCCATTTTGTCCTCCCACGCTTGCACCTTGTGCACGCGCAGTCGGGCACTGACCTTTCGACGTAGACGTCTTAGGAGCGCTCGATTATGTGGCGTGCGGTGACGTTGGTATAATCTTCGTGCGGCCCAGGTTCGTCGGATTAGAAGGAGTATCTCCAAAGGGAGGACATCGGGATGGAGAGGAGCAGGGGCATGGACGGTCAGGTTATAGGCAGTCCGCTTCACGATGGAAGTGAAGGATTAGATAATATCCTCCGGGGTAGGGATATTTGTAATTCTGGGATTTGGCGGGATGGAAGTGTGGAGGTGATTCCTGACGCCTTCCTAATCAACCTCTCACGTTTGAATCGAGATGTCGTGATTGGCAACCCTGGAGTTGATCTCTGTCAACACTGGACTGTGATCTGAATGAAATGCATCTAATGATGGGAGTGTGAGATGAAATGGTAGATGTTTTGTGATTGCGAAGTCTATTACTGAGGGTAGTCCTCTTCCTCGCGGGTAATGAGTGGGTTGCCAGGGACCCTGTATTTGAAGTTGAGGGTTTGCATCTATAAGGCGAATGATTTCATTGCCTCTTGCATCCGTCCGACGACTGCAATGCCAACGTTGATGTTGAGCTTTGAAATCGCCGGCCATGATAGCTCAGGGATATAGGGCTAGGATGGATAGATAGTCGTTTGGTACGAACTGCCGGTTCGGTGGATGGTATACAGAGACTACCAAGACCTATAATCCCTCAAGGTCCAGCTATAAATCATTTGTTGATAAACATATACTAAAAGAACTTTTGTTCGCACTTGTAAATGCCTCTACGCATATGCCAGTGTCTGGTGACGAATTGTATCGTAATGTCCGTGGGTCTTAACATTTGCTTTGACATTAAATGTATAGCGGTTAAATGAAGCACCTTCGTTCTAATTTTGAAACACCTGCATATACTTGGTATAGTGGCATGGGCGATGGAGGGGGTTATAATCTCATGGTTATAACCTCACAAGGGGCAGTGATTTTGGGTCTCATTACTTTCAAGACGCCACATAAGCTGCTTGTTCTAGCACGGCGATGCTAGCGCCAGTGAAGTGACAAGTGAGACAGTCGGCCTTCCCGACGAGGGCAAACACAGATCGTTACTTCTACACGACTATGAGTTGGCAGTAGGCGGCAGTCTCCATACACTTTTTACTTGGTAATCTAAATTTAAACTAACAAATTTGTTGGTGAGTAGATCTCAGAACTTATTCTCAGGTTGACAAACACTCTAATCGCCACGCCGAGAAAAAGTTTATTTAGGCCCTGGTTTAATATTTTAAAACGTAATTTCACGTAATTAAGATGAAACGTTAATGAGACAGAAGTGTTGCATATCGTTATTAGAGCTATGTCATCTCCGAAGCTGAACCTGCATTCCTTGTGTTTCTAAACTGCGAGCAACAATAATTTGTTAATATCTCTTTTCTGTTATGTCTAATAGTTTACGTTTATTGCAGAAGCTGCAAGGGTTCATTAACATATTGATGTCGCAGATTGAATAACCGTAATTTTGAAATTCATTAATATAGGAACTGGAGATGTTCAGTGTAAATGAAAAAAAAAT
Organism: Mantis religiosa; assembly: GCA_030765055.1. NCBI lineage: Eukaryota > Metazoa > Arthropoda > Insecta > Mantodea > Mantidae > Mantis > Mantis religiosa. Next base: position 233,321,139 of record CM060948.1, read on the forward strand.
GATACTTTAATGGGATATGAAAGAATCAATGTGATGGAATTAAATATGTTTATCTCATGGTTGTAGCGAACTTAACAAAAGAGCTCGGGTTAACAATGTAGCGACCGCATGGTTATACACAAGTGCATACACCACACACTAAGCAGACAAATTGAGGCAATCTTCACACGAGTTATCCAGATGCAGGACCTTATGGACTTCCCCTAGGAAAGGGAATCCGTTCCCTTCAGCTACCGTGGTGCGTGGGCTGCGGACCCGTAGCACACGTGGTACCTCTGACGTCACTAGAGGAACCTCAGCCCGAACATTCGAGCCCCTCCATGATAGGGAGTTTGTTCGGATTGGAGGGACAGTGGTTGGACCCTAGGGGCAGTGGTTCCCGACACCCGTGAGAGATTGGATACGTCTCCGGACGGGGTTGAGGTAAGCCATTAATATTCCCGCGTACTTGCCTACATAACTAGCAGAAGGTGTGCTAGATCACCAGGCGGCCCCACCGAGGACATATCGGCAGCCTTCCCATTTTGGAGTTGGCACGCATAAGTGGCGTATCCAGTTCCATACCGTCTTGCGTCCACAGGACCAGATGCGGGGGGCTTGTTAGTCTCTAGGTCTTGCCCTTTGGAGAGCCCCACGGAGGCGCCGGGCGCCATTTTGGGACAGCTCGGTAAGTCCCTGGTAGAAGGAGGCCCGGGTCCTTGGTCCTACGTGTCTAGGGCTAATAGGAGTAGAACTCTGCCATTAACTTAACCTTATGGACCGAGGTGACCAACTTAACTGTTATTACATCGAGAGTGCCCCTCTTCACCACTGGTCGACTTACTGTCAGATGATCACCATAACTTAGAGGTCAAATATCAGAGCACATCTGCCCCTTTAGTCAACGTTCCAATTATTTGGCTGGACGCGCTAGCTGATCCGAAATAACGTCTCACAGAATAGATAGAACGTAGACCTCTATTCTGGGAACGTTGAAGCCATGCTATCCAGCTGTCTGCTGCCATGTCCCAGATCTCGTAAGCATATATCATCACCGGGATTACCAGCGTTCGGATGAGGTACAACTTCATGCCGACTGGCATCGCGGTCCACCCCAGCATTGGACACATAGAAGCGATTGCTCCCTGTACCTTCGCCGAAACGTCCCTGATGTGTCGGCGGAAAGTTGGACCTCTGTCCGAGTTTGCTCCTGGGTATTGGACAGAGTTAGACCTCTCTATTCTTCGACATCGGTAGCTGAAATTGGGGCAGTCTGCGGGATTTACGCTGGCACCACTGTTGTGTTAGGCGGAGATTTCTTTGAATGGTGTTGAAGGCACTGAGTATGTGTCGGTCATTGCAGAACAGAAACACGTCGTCAGCGTATTGTGCCATTACGACTCGTGGTTCTGTGGGGAAATCTGCAATAAGGACGTTGAAGAGTTTGGGGGATAGCACAGAGCCTTCTGGGACTCCCCCTCTCGCTGGCCTTTGTGTTGTTGTTTTCCCCGCGACTGAGACATTTGAACGAGCGATGTCGCAAGAAACTGTGTGTGATGTTGATCATTTGTGTTGGGAGCCCCAGGTGGATCATTTTGTGTAGGAGTCCAGCATGCCATGTCATAGAGAAGGCCCTCTCGACATACAGCGAAGCTGCGGCCGTGAAGGCACCTTCCTGGAAACGCAAGGGGGGTGTCTCCAACACACGCAGCAACTGCTGATCTGTCGAGTGGCCAGCACGAAAACCAAACTGGTGGTCAGAAATGGCTTGAATGTCTCCCATACTGGCCACAAGCGGGCGAGAATCAGCCTCTAGAGAGCTTTCGAGATGGTGGAAAGAAGGCTAATGGATCTGTAGCTGGAAGAATGTGCCGGATTCTTCCCGGTTTCAATATGCAAACCACCCGAGCTTCCACTCTCGTGGTAAGCACCCAAGGGCGAGGCACATATTGAAAACACTGGTCAAGAAGCAAACCGCATTGAAGGGAAGATGGCGGAGCATTAGGGGAGTCAGACCGTCCGGCCCCGCCGCCTTCTTTGTTTTGAGACGCTGGAGTGCACCTTGGACTTCGCTAGGTCGGATGGTAGGGAGTCTCTCCGCATTCTCAGGAGGGTTACGTAGGAAACGTCGCACCTCCCGACGGACGCGATCGGAAAACTTTTCGCCCTGGGGGTCATCTCTCGGACACATAGTGCGCTCAAGTTTGGCGGTGAAGGCGTTGGCTTTGGCTTGGGGTTCATAGGCCAGGCCCTGGGTGCCGTGAATGTGAGAGGTTTGCTGACCTCTGTGACTTCTGAGGGCTTTGGCTATCCTCCACACGTCGCCATCCTCGACGAGCAGCCTGGCCATTTTGTCCTTCCACGCTTGCAACTTGTGCTCGCGCAATCGGGTCATGACCTCTCCACGTAGACGTCTTAGGAGCGCTCCATTATGCTGCATGCGGTGACGTTGGTATAATCTCCGTGCTGTCCAGGATCGACGGATTAGAAGGAGGATGTGCAAAGGGAGGACATCGGGATGGAGAGGAGCTGGGGCATGGGCTGTCAGGTTATAGTTAGTCCTCTTCACGATAGAAGTGTAGGATGAGATAGCATCCTCCGGGGTAGGGATATTTGTAATTCTGGGATTTGTCGGGATGGAATTGCGGAGGCGATCCCTGACGCCTTCCTAATCAACCTCTCGCGTTCAAAGCGAGATGCCGTGATGGGCAACCCTGTAGTTGATCTCTGTAAACACTGGATTGTGAGCTGAATATAATGCATCTAATGATGGGAGTGTGAGATGAAATGGTAGATGTTTTGTGATTGCGAAGTCTATTTCTGAGGGTAGTCCTCCTCCTCGCGGGTAATGAGTTAGTTGCCTGGGACCCTGTACTTGAAGTTGAGGGTGTGCATCTATAAGGCGAATGATTTCATTGGCTCTTGCATCCTTCCGACGACTGCAATGCCAACGTTGATATTTAGCATTGAAATCGCCGGTCATGATAGCCAGGAATATAGGGCTAGGATGGAGAGATAGTCGTTTAGTACGAACTGCCGGTTCGGTGGATGGTATACAGAGACTACCAAAACCTCTAATCCCCCAAGGTCCATATTGATGGCCGTGGCCTCTAGGGTTTGTAGTGATGGGAGCTGAATGGACTGATGGACCACATTTTGCCTCACCAAGATCGCAGTTCCGCCGCCTGGACATTCCTGACGATCCGTACCCCGGCGGATTTTGCCCGGGACACAGAATCGGGACTCTGATCGAAGATGCTTTTCGCTGACTAAGATGACGTCTAAGGCATATGCTCGGGCAAAGTAAGGCAGCTCGCTCCTCTGACCTGCTAGGCCGCACGCATTCCAAAATGCGAATCGAAACGAGGTACGTGACCTAGTTCGATGACCCATCTCGGAGCTGTTGCGCGCCTGCGGTCAGGAGGGCCATCACCTCTATTGCCACCTGCATCCTGCGGTCAGGATCTGTAGCGCTGAATAACTTCACAACGAGCTCACAGATCGTCTGTCCATGTGTCTGCAACAGCTGCAACAGCTGCTACAGCCAGTTGAACGCATCCGAGAGCGCGAGTGTCACTGTTAGACGAGTGGTGTCTGTCCGGGCGACATGGTTGCATGGAGAGGGTGTTCTAGAACCAATGCTTCCGGGGCTCCCTCCTGCCATCTCGTCCCTGAGCCCTCTAGGAGGCATGGGTTTGCCATGCTTCTCAGGTTCAGCAGGATTTTGGGGCTCCCGAGGAAGCCTTCCTCCATTCCTGCTATTTTTGGAGTCGGTACCTTTTGGGGCTGGGGTCCGCTTTTGTTTGCGTGGCTGCGTGGGAGAGTTGTGTGCCTCCCGTGACATATCAGGTACATCATAGGCCCCTTGTGCTATATGAGCGTAGGACCTGGGCCTATCGGCATCCAGTCGAGTAGTGGGCACGCAGGAGTTGGTTGAAGGGACCAGTCTTGGTTCCGCCCTTTCTGTTGAGGTCCTCTGCTGTTGCTGCTGACTCGCTGGAGGCTTGTTTGCCGCTATACATGCCTCTCTGGCAGGACAGCCGTAGTAGCACGTCAGGTGCGCACCCTTGCAATTAGCACAAGTGGGCATATCTGTGGGCGAACTGGGACAAACTTCCTTGTCGTGGGCTCCGCTGCACCTCAAGCAGCGGGGCGTCCTCTTGCAGAACTGGCTGGAGTGATGGCATTGAACAGGCAGCGCCATCTCTGCAGAGCTATAGCAGTGATTTGGTACTATCACTGCGGTTTTCGTCGTGCTGTTGGCAGGCTGAGGTACATCCTGTGGTGTATCCGCGTGAACGGTTCTAGGAAGGACTTAACCACGTATGGCCGGAATCGTTTTGGTTTTACAATCGCAATAAACCTTCAACTTACTCTTCTAAAGCGGGTGGTCTTTCCTTCCATTGCAAATAAAGTATACACGTTTACAAAATTTTGTTTCAAAGTCTATTTCGTTGTATATACAGCAATGATAGAGTCACACGTGTTTGAAAAGTTGATCAACATATGCCCTCTTCAGGCTGCATGCTCCTATTATGAAATCACCAGAATAACACATATGGTTGCTATCTTTTTTAAGATAGAGCGAAATTGGAAAAATTGGAAAAACGATACTGAGGACAAAGTACAGTTCGGAAATCGTTAATGGGATTAAAATTGTTGACCTGTGTACAACGATAAATGTGTGACTTTAAACAAGCATCTGCACCATATAACTGCACGAATAACTTAGAACTTGTAAAATGTCACACTTTATATCCAGTCACTTTTTCTTACTATTTCAGTTAATTGATGGAAATTAATCATTTCTCCACACTAGCCGTATATAGCCTAAGCTTTTTGATGCAGTCAACATGAAAAATTCAATGCCATGACCTGGATTTTAACCACGGATCTCCTGGTTTCCAACCCGTCGCTCTTACCCTTTGAGCTACCATGGCCAACGTGCCGTCCTGGCATTAAATTCTCCATTTGACTCATATATTTACCAGGTAGACAACTAAGGGCTCTCGCATGCGAGATACACCGTTTGTGGCGACTTATTATCCTAAGTACTTCAGTCCCAGTCTTTATCATTTAACGTTGACCATGGTAGCTCAGAGCGTAAGAGCGGCTGGACGGAAACGAGAGAGATCCGTGTTTCAAATCCCTTCCATGGCGTTGAATATTTCAGGTTGACTCCATCTATCTGAAACCTGATTAATTTCCGTCAAATAACTAACATAATAAAAGTTAAATGATGAAGCCTGGGACTCACGTACTTCCGACATTGTCGTCTCAAACAGTTTAGCTCAGATACCAGAGCCCCTAATAGTCTTCCTGGGGAATATATGATTCAAATGCAGAATTAAATGTCCGGACGGCACGTTGGCCATGATAGCTCAAGGGGTAAGAGCCACTAGGCGGAAACAAGGATATCCGTGTTTCAAATCTCGGCCATTGCATTGTACTTTTCATTTTGACCCTTAATACCTTTTCGTATTTTAGATCGAGTCATTTCCTCCATATTGTTACCCAAACGGCAAGCTCTACGGTGCCGATCATTAAATGCAGGCAAGACAGAGTGGATGGTGGGGAGTCCACAGGGGTAGCTGAATCTTCGCTTCCCCCCTCCTCCTGCCGCCCGAAGGAGGGCGAAGCATCGAGAATGTTTTCCCCCACCATAAAAAGTAGTTCTCGAGAAACTTCGGGCCGCCGATCAATACAGGAGAGGCGACCGTCAGCTGAGTTGAGTGAGTCGCGGGCGAGCAGTGTGTAAGGAGCGCCCAGTGTAGTGGACAGGCGAACTGGCAAAATTGTAATTATGTACATTACGAAATTCTATATAATTGTGAAATGGAATGAAGTGGAAATAAAGAACATTTTTGAGTGGTGTAATTGGGCTTTTTATTTCACGAAACCACAAAGTCACAACTGGTGTCAGGAGAAGGATAACGATCATGGAATCGGCACTGGAAAAGATTTTACACAAAATGGAATAAGTGAAGACGTCCAACGACAACATCGCAGAGAAGATGAAGAAAGTAACAGCGAAGACGGAAGCAGCAAATAACAACCTGGCCGCGGAACTAACAGCAAAGACGGAGGCGGCAAATCACAACCTGCCCGCAGAGCTGAAAAAAATAAGGACAGCTAACGATCACCTTAACGAGAAGATGGAAGACAAAAACAACAGCCTGATCGCTAAGATGGCCGAATTGACCTCGGAGATGAAAGCGGCAAACGAGGCCTTTGCCGTGAAGTTCGGAGAGCTGATGACGGGCGTGAGAGATGACGTCACAGTGCTCGGCAAGCGGATGGGACAAGTTGACGAGCGTGTCGAAGATTTGGCAAGCCGCGTTGAGGAGCTGGAGGGAAAGGCTGACAGCAACTTAAAGTCCCTGAAAGCAATGGTGGAGGAAGTCGTCGGCAGGAGGTTAAAGATTTAAACGTCGACGCACCGGGACGCGACACAACATCTGCGCGCGTCAAACCTCCTAAATACGACGGCACGAACACTTTCGAAGACTTCCGCCGCCAATTCGGCGCAGAGGCCAAGCACAACAAATGGTCACCAGTGGAGGAGGCCACACAGTTAATAGCCAGCCTCCAGGGACGGGCCGCGGAAGTCCTGAACGCGGTGCAGACAACACGGCGCCCAAGGATATCTGGGAAGCCCTGGATAATCGTTTTGGTAACCACCGCTTAGCCGCCGCGTACCGCAGCCAGCTAAACGCAAAGCCACAGCAACCAGGGTAGACGCTGTAGGAGTTCGCCCTGGCAGTTGAACAACTGGCTAGCAAAGCCCTAGTCAAACTCCCATCAGAGTTCGTATCCTGGGAAGCTGCCTACACATTCCTTGACGGGGTACGAGTCACGGAGATTCGTCAGCGACTAATTCTCAGCGATTATAACAGTAACCACGAGGCGCTAACGGCAGAATTAAGGATGGGGGTGGCCAAGGTGACAGCTATTCCGTCGTCAAGAACGAGGAATGTCCACTACACCGGAGACAGAAGACCAGGCGAAGGACGCCGGCGAATACCTAGTGGCCTGTGTTGGGGTTGTGGACAGCCGGGACAACTAGAGAGAGACTGCCGACACCAGGAAGGGCAGCCGGAAGAACGAGTTAGGCCCGGCGTGAAGAGGGGCACCTCGGCGCCATTACCAATGCCCCCTCGAGTGACACTGCGAGCCGTCAGCCGGCGGATGGATGACAGACTCATCGCGGAAGGCTGGGTAAGAGGAAGGCCGTGCCGCGTTCTGGTGGACACCGGGACGGCCGTGACCATCATCAGACCTGACGTGGCGAAGGGTTTGCCGACGAGGAAGCCGAGCCGACCTTACCAGATTGTGACGGCATCCGGCGACACTTTGCCTGTGGAGAAGGAGGTCCTGCTGGAGCTGACCTTGGGACGGAGTGCCGTGCGTCTGTGGGTGTTCGTCGTAAGATGGCTGAGGAGGTGATTCTTGGACTGGGTGCCCTCAGGAGCCACGAGGCGACGGTCAACTTCGGCCGGAAGGTCCTGCGGCTCATCGGAGAAGAGGTTATATTCCGTCAACCAGAAGAGTGCCTTGGTACCTGCAGGGTTGTCTTGAACGAAGACGTGGTTGTCCCCGTGAGGAGCGAGGTGGTGGTGACGTCACGACTGGAGGGCCAGAGAACCAGAAACATGATGCTGGACCAGAAGACACCTGTACGCGCCCTGTGTGTAGCCAGGGCAATGCTGCCGTTCCGAGGGGAGGTGCCTGTGACAGCGCTAAATCCAACGGACACCGATCACGACGTCCAGGCCGGGACGGAGTTGGGAACGTGCGAGCCCGTGGTGAGCGTAACAGCAATCGACATGACACAAGAGCGGGTGCCGACGCAACACCTGCGGCCCCGGCTAGAAGGTTTACTAGAGAGGGCGGCCGATCACCTGACCGCAGAACAACTGAAGAAAGTTCGACAATTGCTGAGGCGATACCAGCGCGTCTTCAGCCAAGGTGATAGTGACTACGGCCGCACGGACAAAGTCCCTCACCGCATCGACCCCGGAGATGCCCAAACTTTTCAACAAACACATAGACGCATTCCGCTGGCGAATCAAGGGGCGCTACGAGACATGCTGGAGAACCTGAGTTCCAAAGGGGTGATTGAGGAGTCTGACAGCCCTTGGTGTTCCCCTGTATTCTTGGTGACGAAGAAGAACGGCGAGCTACGCTTCTGCGTGGACAACAAGAACCTCAACGCTGTCACCTGGAAGGACTGCTTCCCCTTACCCCGGATTGACGACACCCTGGACACACTAGTTGGTCCCAAGTAGTTGCCGACGCTGGACCTGAAGTCGGGCTACCGGCAGGTAGCCCTAGATCCCAGAGACAAGGAGAATACCGCATTCTCGAAAGGCCAAAGGCTATGGCAGTTCACAGTTACGCCCTTTGGCCACTGTAATGCACCAGCTACCTTCCAACGCCTCATGGAGTCAGTAATGAGAGGACTGATTTACGACGCCTGCCTGCTATAACCGAACGATATCATCATCGTCGGTAAAACATTTGAAGACCATCTCGAGAATCTGAGTAAAGTGCTACAGAGGTTGCAGGCGACCAAGTTGAAGCCGAACGCGAAGAAGTGCCAGCTCTTCTGCAAGGAAGTGAACTACTTGGGCCACATATTCTCAGCAACCGGAGTGGCCACAGACCAGGAGAAGACACAGGCTGTGAAAGTTTAGCCTCGCCCAAAGGATAAAAAGTGTTGCGCAGTTTCCTGGGGCTGTGCAGTTATTACGGACGCTTCATAAAGGGGTTGTCTAATATCGTCAAACCCCTCACTAGCATGACAGTGGAGCACCGGCCTTATGTGTGGATGGAGGACGCCGAAGATGCTTTCCAGCAGCTGAAGAAGAACCTGTGCAACGCTCCAATTTTGGGATTTGCACAACCAGGTGGAGCCTTCATTGTGGACACCGACGCCAGCGACCATCGCATTGGAGGTGTCCTATCGCAGATCCAGTACGGCCATGAGCGAGCGATAGACTACTACAGCAAGACGCTATCCAAGGCAGAGAAGAACTACTGCGTCACCCGGCGGGAATTATTGGTTGGCGGTATTAAGGACCCTGGAGCCCTTCCACAAGTACTTGTACGGTCAGCCGTTACACCTAAGATTTGATCATTATGCCCTAACCTGGCTATTGAGCCTTAAGAGCCTGGAAGGCCAGACAGCACGTTCGGTTCAGAAGCTGCAGGAGTACGAAATAAACTTTGAAAATTGTAGAGGGAAGAGCCACGGTAACGCAGACGCTATTCCCGCAGACCCAGTCCAGAAGAGTGCGGCCAATGCACAAGAGTAGAGGAGAAGGAGCATGCCGCAGCAGTTCGAGTAGTCGCAGCAGTGCCTGCGGATGGCTGGGATAGCGCAGGCCTGAGGAGGAGTCAGCTGGCGGACGCAGACTTGGTGCCACTCTTGAGGGAAGTGGAGGCAGGGACGAGACCTACCATGGCGGACATGGCACTGAGGATTGCCACCTACAAGTATTACTGGGCCCAATGGGACTCGCTGAAGACAAGAGAGGGCGTGCTGTTCCGGGTATGGGAATCAACCGATGGGAAGCCGTAGAGAGAACAGTTGGTACTTCTCCGGAGTAAGGTCCCGGAAGTCTTGGAAGAAGTGCACCCCGGTACTTTAGGAAGACACCTGGGAGCGAAACGGACGATTGAAAAACTACGGCAGTGTTACCACATGCTGAGGCTCCGAGCAGACGCTGAGAGATGGTGCCGTCAGTGTCACGTGTGCGCGGCGAGCAACATGTACCTGATGGTGGTCGTGGACTACTTCACTAAGTGGCCGGAGGTGTATGCCATCTCGAACCAAGAGGCAAGGACAATCACAGACTGCCTCGTGGAGCAATTGTTTTGCCGATTTGGGGTTCCATTAGAGCTGCACAGTGACCAGGGCACCAATTTTGAGTCTAACCTAATGAAGGGGGCACTAGAGAGACTTGCGGTTAACAAGACCCGCACAACACCTCTACATCCTCAGTCGGATGTCATGGTCGAAAGGTACATCAAGACCTTAGAGGAACACATAAGGAAGGTCGTGGCTAGCCATCAGCGAGACTGGGAAGTCAACGGGCCACTGTTCGTGCTGGCCTAAGCTCGTTAACATACGACACCACGGGGTTGACGCCAGCCAGCTTAATGTTCGGCCGCGAATTACGTCTCCCCTGTGACCTGGCTTTTGGAAGCCCTACGGGGGTGGAACAGCCAGCGACCGAGTATGTGGAGAACCTGGTGGAGCATCTCCACCACAGGCACGAGATGGCTCGCCAGAACATCCAGAAGGTGAGCGACCGCATGAAAACCCGAAACGACAGGCAACCCAACAACCAAGGATTCGAGCAAGGTGACCTGGTCTGGTTATACCGCACTCCTCGGCCCAAGGGATGCTGCCCGAAGCTTCAGCAGCCATGGCAAGGACCGTACCGTGTGGTGAAGAGGACTAACGACGTGGTCTACCTCATCCAGAAGGTGCCCCGAGGATAGATATTGGTGGTACACCTGGATAGCCTAGCCCGCTACGATGGAACCGTTTGGGACGACCAGCCTTGAAGAGGGAGCAGTGTTACCCAAGCGACAAACTCACGATGCCGATCAATAAATGAAAGCCGGTGGAGGGAGGGGAGACCAAAGGGGTAGCTGAGTCTTCGTGTCCCCATCTTCCTGCCTACCGAAGGAGGGCGAAGCATCGAGAATGTTTTCCCCCTCCATAAAAGGAAATCTCGAGAAACTTCGGGCCGCGGATCAATACGAAGAAGGCGACAGGAGTTAATTGTGTTGAGTGAGTCGTGGCGAGCAGTAGTGTAAGGCGCGCCGAGTGTACGTGGAAAGACGAACTGGCTTAGTTGTAATTGTGTACATTACGAAATTGTAATTGTAACATTGGAATAAAGTGGAAATAAAGAACATTTTTTAGTGTTGTAATTGAACTTTTTAATTTTACAAACCCACCAAGTCTTAATATTGACCCTATCTACTTTTTCTTATATTTTATCAAGTCATTTCCTCCACATTTGTATTTTTGCTGGAATGTTGGGAATTTTGGTATGTCTATTCTGTTGATGAAGCGAGAGATTCGTTACAATTATAAATCATTCCAACTATTAAAACCTAAAACAGTATATCAAAGAAACAGTTAACCATGCCTCAGTTAACGAAACAAATTAGTTTATATCCACTTTAGAGGGCTTCCATGCTCGAACAGTACTACTTCTTCATTTGATATTGCGTTTGTGCACACCCTAGGAAATATCTTTCACCTAATTCGATGCACATAGTAAGAACTTAAGCAGCAGGCAAAGAACATATTTACATTTTGTATAAAACTTCTTTAATTATTAAGATATTTCTTCCACGGAATAATATATAACCGGCAGCGACATCTCTGGACAGCATAGCGGTTGTTTAGCACTATCACTGCCGTTGTCGTCGTGGTGCTGGCAGGCTGAGATGCAGCCTGTGGGGTATCATGCGTGAAAGGTCCTATTAGGGACTCAATTACATATGGCCGGAATGTGCGTTTTGGTGTTTCAATCGCAATAAATCTCTTCTGCAGCGCGTAGTCTTACCTTGTATTACAAATATAGTATACACGTTTACAAAAGTTGTTTCAAAGACTATTTCGTTCTAGATACAGCAAGGATACAGTAACACGCGTTAGAAAAGTTGGTCAACGTATACCCTCTTCAGGCTGCATGCTCTTCTTATGAAATCTTCAGAATAACAGATATGGGTGCTAACGTTTTTAGATAGAACGAACTTGGAAACATTGGAAAAACGATACTGAAAGCAAAGAAGATTTCGGAAATCGTTAATGGGATTAAAATTGTTGACCTGTGTACAACGAAACATAGGTTACTTCAAACAAGCATCTGCACTGTATCCCTGCACGAATAATTTTGAACTTGTGAAATGTCACACTCTATTTCCAGTTACTGTTTCTTATTATTTCAGTTAATTGATGGAAATAAATCATAACCCTCACTAGCCGCATATAGGCTAAAATTTTCGATAGAGTCAACATGCAAAATTCAATTCCATGGCCGGAATTTGAACCACCTATCTCCTGGTTTCCATCCAGTCGCTCTTACCCTTTGAGCTACTATGTCCAACGTGCCGTCCTGACATTAAGTTCTCCATTTCACAGATATAGTTCCCGGGTAGACCACTAGGGGCCCTCACATGTGGGATATACCCAGGCTTCATCATTTAACGTTGGCCATGGTAGCTCAAACCGTAAGAGTAACTGGACGGAAACGAGTAGATCCGTTGTTCAAATCCCGGCCATGGCGTTGAATTTTCCAAGTTGACTCCATCTATCAAAAACCTCAGCCTATATACTGCTAGTGTGGAGAAATGATTAGTTTTTATCAACTAACATATTAAGAGTTAAATGAGGAAGCTTGGGACTCAGGTACTTAAGATAATAAGTCGTCACAAACGGTGCATCTCAGATACCAGAGCCCCTAGTAGTCTTCCAGGGAAATATATGAGTCAAATGGAGAATCAAATGTCCGGACGGCACGTTGGCCATGGTAGCTCAAAGGGTAAGAGCGACGAGGCGGAAACAAGGAGATCCGTGTATGAAATCTCGGCCATTGAATGGAATTTTTCATATTGACCCTATCTACCTTTTCTTATTTTGGATCAAGTCATTTCTCCCATATTTGTATTTGCGCTTGAGTGATTGGAATTTTGGGCTGTCTATTCTTTTAATGATGCGCACTCATTCGTTATAATTATAAATGATTCCAACTATCAAAAAATGCTGAGTTATCGAAAATGAAACATATTTCAGCTCGCTCGCTCGTGCTGGCTGGCTGTATACAGCCAGAAGGCTTTTGCTGCGTTCCCAGCCGTTAAGGGTTTTATCGCAGATAGGATTTGAAATGAAATTTGTAGGACTAAGGTGGTGTAGGCCTTTTGGTTGGGAGTTAATTTAGAGGTTTCCGAGGCACCTTCGGGTTGGAGGCGAGGATGCAGTACTTTGCACCCTAATTTTTTAATTTTTGTTTATTTTTTAGTTGGGGAAAAATTAAGATGCCAAACAGCTTTGAAGAATTATGAGGAGCTCAGCTTTAGCTGCTGATAGGATTAGCTCCTGGGTTATCTAGGGTGCCCGCATGCTATGCGGCGGAACCGGTGCATTGTAGGTTGGTGTCTAGTGGGGTCATAATCTCCCAAAGATCTAAAAAGGGCGCTTCTGTGTGATGGTAAACTTGCGTATAATTTTGAAGCCCGGCGCCTAATTTCATCCTCCAGGTATGAAAGACCCGATGCTTCGTGGAGGAACCTGGTAGGGAAATAACGTCCCACAGAATAGATAGACCGTAGACTTCTTTTCTGTGCACGCTGAAGCCATGCAAGCCAGCTGTCTGCTGCCATGTCCCAGATCTCGCAGGCATATAACAACACCGGGATTACCAGCGCTCGGAAGAGGTGCTACTTCATGCCCACTGGCATCGAGGTCCACCCCAGCATTGGGCACATAGAAGCGATTGCTCTCTGTACCTTCGCCAAAAGGTCCCTGATGTGTCGGCGGAAAGTTAGACCTCTGTCCGAGTTTACTCCTAGGTACTGGACAGAGTTAGACCACTCTATTCTTCGACCTCGGTAGCTGAAATTGGGGCAGTCTGCGGGGGTGTGGCGCTTTGTAAAAGGTATGGCGTGGCTTTTGTCCGGATTTACGCTGGCACCACTGTTGTGTTAGGCGGAGATGTCTTTGAATGGGGTTGAAGGCTCTGAGGATATGTTTGTCCTTGCAGAACAGAAACACGTCCTCAGCGTATTACAAATGTAACGTAACAATTTTCCCAGCGCTAACAGTAATGTCAAATTTCTTGCATTTCACCAACCTGTTTTCTGAAAATGTTAACACATCTGAGTTAACGCCAAGAAACTTGTAAATATCACAGCTAAAGAAGATTACGGATGAGTCGTATTATTTTCTGAACGTCCTGCAATATGCTTTTGTTTCCATTTTCGTCTGCACAAGCTGAAAAATGGCGAATGAAGAAAATCATAAATAAAGCCGTGAGACAAATTTCTCATTGATGGAGAAAGAATTATTAATTGAATTGGTGACGAAGTGTATGGATATCGTGGAAAATATAGGACGGATGCCGTGAATGTAAAAGAGAAAGATGTCACGGGGAAAATATTGGAAAAAAATTTAATTCTAATGCATGTGTCACTACTACAAGCACCAAACAACTTGACAGCATTAGGTAAATTTAAAACAAGGTGCGAAGAAGGACAGGTGGCTTCAACTTTTCAAGACGACAGGTGGACAGTGTATTATCCACATAATTCAGTGAATTATAAAATCGCAAAGTTATTAATACTTGAAGCAAAGGCGAGATCGGCATATTCCTTTCGATGCATATTCTAACTCAGTATTACGTAAATTTAAAGCGAGGAGCAAAGGACAAGTGTCTTAAACGTTTCAAGACGGAAGGTGGACAGTCTATTATCCGCATAACTCAGTGATTTATAAAATCGCAAAGTTATTAATACTTGAAGCAAAGGCGATATCGGCATATTCCTTTCGATACAGATTCTAACTCATTATTACGTAAATCTAAAACGAGGTGCGAAGAAGGCAGGTGACCTGAACGTTTCAAGACGGCAGATGGACAGTGCATTGTCCACATAATTCAGGAGATTATAAAATCGCAAAGTTATTAATATTTGAAGCAAAGGCGGGATCGGCATATTCCTTTCGATGCATGTTTTAAATCAGTATTACGTAAATTTTAAACGAGGTGCGAAGAAGCACAAGTGACTTGAACTTTTCAAGACGAGAGGTGGACAGTGTTAATCAATATAATTCAGTGAATTATAAAATTGCAAACTTATTAATACTTGGAGCTAAGGCGAGATCGTCATATTTCTTTCGATGCATGTTCTAACTCAGTATTAAGTAAATTTAAAACCAGGAGCGAAGAAGGGCAAGTAACTTGAACGTTTCTACACGAGAGGTGGACAATTTATTATCCACATAACTCAGTGAATTATAAAATCGCAAAGTTATTAATTATTGAAGCAAAGGCGAGACCCGCATATTCATTTCGATGCATGTTCTAACCTCTCTTGTACTTCCGCAGTAACCTTCATAGCAACATGTTTCGACAGTCTATACCTCCGTAAAATTATTTCTTTGGATAGTTCCTCAAAATCATATCTCCTCATAGGCCGTACTCTATTACGAATGCCATTTGGACGGTCTTAAATATAGCAAATCGACATCAACAGCTGAGTTCATGCTCGCCATCTTGATTATTTACAATTTTTACGGGCTTAACATCAGAAATTGGGTTTTTTAGTTTAACAAGAGTTTTTAACACGAGTGTTACGCTAACACTTGTTGCTGATATGCAATTTCTGTTTTAACTATTGCTAAACTCGTGTTCAGACTTAAAATCTGTTGGGCATTAGTCTTACTGTGTCTGCGCCGTGCTATCATCTCTAACGTCCACTTGACACTCAAGCATGGTTTGCATTATGGCAGTGAATGGACCAGTAATTAGGGTAAGTAAAGCTAAGCTTAGTGCTATCTCAACGTAGGTAAATCCCTTGAATAGTGTCAGCACCAACAGATGGACTGATAATTGAGATGGGAGTAGTGGCTTCACTCACAATCGCCGTAGATAGTGGACTACCGTGGTGATGTAAACTGATTACTAGAGCCTGGATTAGTATGACAAATGCATCTTATTATATACTTAAAAGTATGTTTAAATGATACATTTTGTATGTCACACTTTTTAGACAATTTGAGTGATATTAATACATATACATATGTATTTCGAGGGAAGATGCATATTTTATGTTTTATACAAGAAGTGCATATTTTACTCTTGCATTGGGTATTAAATTATAAATTTCACCATTAGCAAATTCGATTCTAATATTATTGTTAATAACGTCTACTGAAAATAAATGAGCAAAATCAATATAAAACATATGTATATTTATTAATAAATGGATGTATGCTCTAGATAAATTGAGAAACGAAACGAAGTAAACGTACACCCTTTGAAAAGAAGGCGTACTCTGGCAGCGTATATTTTTGTAGGTTCACATCGTGTCCTCGGCCGTTTTAAAATGGTGTCACGGAACGCCTCTCTTTAGCTTCCTCCTACTGAATTCTCTCATAATTAAAAATGTCTAATCACTGTGTATTGTTTCCTATGTTTCGTACATATCCATATAGGGAAATCTTCCTTTGTTCGCCCAATATATGAGATTTTACAGACTCATGAGAATAAAATAGAATCTTCTACATATTTTATTTATACTTTATTTTAATAAATGTCATATTTCTTAAAATGAAAAATGTTCTCTAATTATTTAAGTTAGTTAATGGAAATAAATCTTCCCTTCAACTAGCCGTATTATCTCGAATACGAGAGCCCCTAGTGGTTTACTGGGAAAATATGAGTTTGCCCGCCTCGGTAGCGTAGATGGTAGCGTGTCTGCCTCACTTTCAAGAATTCCCGAGTTCGAATCTCGGTTAGGGTGAGTTACCTAGATAAGGTTTCTCTGGGGTTTTCTATTATCCTGAAAGACGAGTGTCGGGTAGCGTTAAGCTCCATGGACACCGGACTCATTTGAGCATCATTTCATCCCTTTCATTCATCGTCAAATATGACCTAACTTTGTAGGACGTAAATGTGTACGTGATGACGTCACGTTGGCCATGGCAGCTCAATAGATAAGAACGACTGGATGGGAACCAGATCAGTGGTTCAAATCCCGGCCATGGCATTGAATTTTTCAGTGTAACTATCTAACCTACTTCCTTGTTTAGCGCAGCTCGGATTGGACAGTTTTTCCTAATAAGTGTGTATCTGACAT
This sequence comes from Mantis religiosa, assembly GCA_030765055.1. NCBI lineage: Eukaryota > Metazoa > Arthropoda > Insecta > Mantodea > Mantidae > Mantis > Mantis religiosa. Next base: position 233,337,999 of record CM060948.1, read on the forward strand.
GCTGTTGTGAAATTTAAGTTTTAAATTTATATTAATTTGAAATTTCATTTACAGGACAAAATGATATAGAGGTGCTGAGGCGCACAACGAAAGGGGAAGAATGAAAATACAGTATTTTCGCTGAAGCCTTGATATATAATTGTTGTGGTACTTCGCTTAAGTATAACAGTTAATTAGAGAAAGTAAAGGCTGATGCAGAATACAGACTATTGAGACGACTGCACCCTACTTTGCCGTCCGGGCACTCTAGCAGGGTGTCGCCGTGTTTCCGTTTTTAGGCGCTTGCTGGCGCTGAGGTGCTTGAGTCGAGTCTTGCTCATGTGTGGCTGGGTTCCCTGAAGTTAGTTCGGCGTAAGTGGGCTCCGGCGGGATGTGGTTAGTGGTCCTCTTCTACCATGGTATAATTTTGTATAAATGTGCTTCTTGTTTCTGGCCTGGGGCATGTGCTCATAAATTCACAACTGTTGGGAATTTAATATCCGAGGGGCTAAACTTCTGGTTCAGGGAGGGATTAAGAGATATATTTATATGAACCTGTATGTCATGATGGTGTAAAATAAAAATTATTATTAAAACAAATACAAAATATTTAGTTAGGCATGTGTGAAAGGGCCACACTTTCACTTAGTGTTTAGTGTTGTTGCATGCCTTCCTAATTTTCTCCATCGTTACCTCGTTATCTACCTATTTCCCTGTTAAATAGTTTAAGTTTGCACCTTTCCCTGAGACTAGGATCGGCACACTACTACCTATTCATATTCTTCTACATACAGGTCTATTGTTTATCTTCCTTGCTCCAGAAGGAAGGGTTGAGATTAGGGAACTGCAGGAGCCCTGACTGTCAAACACAGAGTTACCACAGAGACCCGGAAGTCCCTACAAGGGAAGAGTTCTTCATCCCGGCGCCAGGATTCGCCGCGTAGCCACCAACACTTGACAAGCGTTCTTCCGAATGCGAGTCCCACGCTACACTTGCCTGATATGGGAGCAGGAGAATACAGTGATCTTGAGCCATTATCAAATATCTTAAGAGCCGCTTGCTATGAAATGGCTTTGGAATTCCGTTCACGTTGCACATTCATGACAAAATATAACAATAACAACTTCTCCCTGGGATACGTAACAGTGATGGGAAATCATTGTTATTGCGACTCTGTGAGTTCGTAGAATTAAAAGTCCACTTTGCAGAAAATAAAAATCGGTATTTATTTGCGTAGGAATACACTGTTCAATTCTCATGTAACAATATTACATCACTTATCACAATCTACAGCACCAAGATCGATGGCAATAAGAAACATTAGCTCTCGTTACAACACTTCACATTTGACTCTGCTTAATCACTCTCTCGTTTTACAACTACACTCTCGTTACACACAACTGACTGTTTTACACACTGTCCTGCTGGCGTGTCACAATTGCTTATATATCTCATTCATAATTCGAGAAACTTCTCCAGCAAATAAGAAAAACCAACTATTCTTTGTTAATCGAGATATCTCTCGAACCTTCCAAACATGAAATCCTATCTGTGCCGGTGAGTCCTTTATTGAAGCTATCTTCATTTACCGGCCGCTTTGTGTACACTAGCCGCGCTATTCTTAACTGCTTATGCAAGGTCGTGAAACATTATCCGCCGTCTATTACCTATTTGCGCCGAAACTTTTATGCCTGTTACCGCAACATTATATAGAAGAAAAATCTCGGAAAGAACGTAACACATATTTGTTATAAATTGTGTTACAACGAGATGTACATATTTCTGTCTGATAATATTTAGTCTTCTGTTACTTTACCAGTTATATGATACGTATCTAGAATGAAGGTGCTCCTGTGGACATTCCTAGACAATTCCTAGAAGAATGATATTTCTGACAAGCTTTCTGAGTAAATGGTAATCTTGTATGAAGGGTTCTTCTTGAAAATCTTTATGTGGTATTCTTGGAAGTTGAACATAAATTTCAAGCTAGTTATTAGCGAACTTCTCGTTTTAGAGTCCGTATGTTCACAGAAAAAAAATCACAGACTCAGAAAGAGGTTTTATAAAATAGTCCTTTTTCATATTTGGAGAATCTCAAAACATGTATTTCCCGTAAAATTTCAGTACCGAATTTTTGGGTGGAATACGAAGCTTCCTATTTGTACTAGTGAAGGTATACGATTAAAGCCACTTTACAAGTAATATAGACAAAATATTTTCATACCATGTACAGAAAATGTTCAGGTTAAATAAACTGTAAGCTAAGCTTCATAATTTCGATATTAGTCACATTTTTGTTTAATTTACGTTCTCCGACGTTAAGTCATATGGGATGATGAATGATATGGAGTGAAATAATGCTCGAATGCATCCAGGATCCATAGAGCTTAGAACTACATGACTTTCGTTTTTCAGATAACGCATCCTGACCAAAAGTCGAACTCGGGAGCTCTTGAATGTGAGGCAGACATTCCACCATCTAGGCCACCGAGGCAGGCTTGGTCACACGCAAACGCATAAGCACACACAAAAATAGTGTTTATCTTTTTTCCGGAAAAAAAATGCCTTTCTTAGAACCAGGGAACCTCAAAATCTCGGTTTCCACTAAATCTGTAACATGAGTTTTAAGGACAATCAATTCTTGCTGTGTTTACTATATCTCAGGAGCACAAAATGTTAGAAGGTATTATTCTATGCAGTTTAGGTTAATGTTTCGTTATATACTAATTGTCCATGGCTTGGTCAAACAACAGATGTATGCTAGCATACCAAAGAGATCACTCCACAGTAATGTACTTTATTAAAGGTTATTAAAATGATTTATAGCTAGTTTTATAATATGCATACATCATCTGTCGCTCTCGTTATTACGATGAGATGAGTCGTAATGAAGTAGGTATATGGGAAGGTGTACGGGGTTCGTATTCTGCAAGTCAAAGATCGACCGCTCACTCTGAACTTCTTATATTCCTGGCAGAACCCAAATGCTGGGGTGGTTTTGTCTAGTGTGTTTTCTTTTCTATCACTTTTCTTCCATCCCATTCCAGATTATGGACGTTCTATAACCGCTTAAGGGCACTAGGAGGTCGATAGGTTTCAAAACATCATTTTTTTTGTTTTTAATGTTAAGAAGTTATATAATTCTTCAGCTTTAAAATGATATATATAAAATAGGTTGTCAGCTGGTACTAAAGTCCTTTAATTCGTCAACTTAAACATGGCGGCGTAATGATACGCCCACTTCCTGAGAATGGTGCTTAATCTTTGATCGTGATTTCCCAAAAACCTTGATTTTTGATACTTTAGGTGCATGTTTCTCAAAAACTATAAAAGTTATTGACACAAAATTTGTAGTGGTTATTTGCGAATATTCTTTCAATACATACGGCTAACCTTAATATTCATGTGATTTATAAAATGGATGAAAACAAATATTCAATCCTTGAAAATATTTTTTTTTACTGAAAACTAATTAATTTTTCATGTGCATAGTGTAAACTATATGTGATTTTCATATGGGCAATATTATAAAACTGTATCTTAGATTATTTAGGATAAAATTTGGTGCATGTAGCTTTAAATTCCTACAAGTAAAGTTTACCTGAAATATAGGGTGCAATATTTTATTCAGGACACACAGTGCGATATATGCCCCTTTTGTATGGACCTACGGGAACGTAATTTAAATATTATACAGCAGTTAAGTGCACACATCATTTATATTTTTTGCCTGCTCTCTGGTAGTGAGTTTAGAAGGAGCGCCATTTCTAATTTTATGTACAACAGCATTTATCTGTTTGAAGTGTTGAATTATGAATAACACTTTAGTTGTGATTCTGTTAATGGTTTTGGCAATTTCAGAGAGAGATTTGTTTTGTTTTTACATATTAATCACGATATTCCTCTGTACCACCGTTGTTTCCTTACCTTTACGTCCCATATTACCTGTGAGTTCACAATCGATGGAATAACTTTGAGCACATTGTCTCGAGGCATAGATAAACTCAACTGCAATGTGGTAGGGACGTGTAGGGTAAGTCCAACCACCTTTCTTTCTGTTCGATTGGGTACGTTCGAATATTTACGTCCTCATATAAGAGGGACAATAAAATTGATACAGTACAGTTTGTGTAAGAAATACATGCAAAGTGATATTTTAAATATTGTTTCCGAGACACAAAATGTTAAGGTTTACATGTTCAACAATTCAACCCTGCCAAATAAATATTACAGTATTTATAGTAAGTTTAATGTTACATGTTATATTATTCGAATACTTCTGTCGGCCTCTGTACGTTTCTTCGTACCTCCCTAGCACTTTTCTGTGTATGGATTTGACGTAATGATGTAATTAATGTTTCGGTAATCATTAAGCGCAGTACTGGCCGAAGCTGTAAACCAGCCTTCCAAGTTCCGCAGCCAACTACATAACACTAATTTTGGGATCCCTTGTTATTTTCGAGATAACTTTTATCGTGTCCTTTCAATAACTGTGATCCTCCAGTTCTTGGCCTGTTTTGCGCCGTTTTAAGAATACAAAACCTGTCTATTTCATTACTGTCTACACAGTGAGGCGAAGGCCATCAAAAGTTGAGATATTTCGAAACTCGCAGCGTTTGGAATTGATATTGCAGTTTAATAATTAGTTTTCTTGCTTACTGGTAGGTTCCCTTAGGATTGTTGTCCATTTTGACTTTCATGTGTGTTTGTTCGGTGATTACTAATAAGGAAGCCCGTACCACCTATCGACAGGTGAGCAGAGAATTGAATGCTGACCAGTTGCGTCTTTGAGTTAATTTTCTCAAAACATTACCTCAGGTATACGATCAAACTTTGTGCCCTTTATAGAAATTGAGCCTTTCCTTTGGTATTTTATTTAATTTTTAAAGTTATACCTATCATATTGCGGTTTCAATGGCGTACTTGTAGAGGGCATCTTTTTTGTATTGACGTTTCTAATATTATGTATTTTTTGACACCCGGTTTCATTTGTAATACACTTTGCATGCAAAATAATTTAGGTGCACGAATAGTTTTTGCACTAACTTGATTCATTTTCAATCAAGCGTATGTGCACATACTGGATGTTCGAATGTTGTAATTCTACGCAAATATCTGCAGTTATGCAATAACAGAACTGTTTTACAAAGTATATAAACATGGCTAAATAGTGGCATATCCCTCTAGTGCATGGAATCGTGTTGATATAATGCGCAGGGATTTATAGTAGTAAACAAACTCTAAAGCGCCCCTATCTCTCTCAGTCCTCACCGCTGACCTGGTTCTAGCACTTCACTTAATGTTTGTTTTACTTCCCCAGTTCCCTTCGCTACCGAGTTTGAAACTGATCGTCATTCATATGTTAATATTTGAGTGCCAGAATTTTGACATCAAACGAGCAAGAGTGGCTAGTTTGGATCTTCGTTGAAAAGCAGACGTTACAGTCACTCAAGTTAACTGTACTCCACTCCTGCGGCTTACCTTAGCCTGACCTTGTATCGGAAGTTCTTCAGGGCTCCATTTTGGGGCCACTACTGTTTATTTTGTACATAAATGACATTGCCAATGTAATTCCTAATGATGTTAGTTTAAATCTCTATGCTAATGACATGGCGATGGGATTTCAGAATAAAGAGCTTAATAGCCTAGACGTACAAATGAATGAAATTTTAAATACTATACATATCAATATTTTAATAACTCTAAATTATGTGTTAATGCAAAAGAGTAAATTAATAATTTTCAAGTTTAAAGCCACTAATTTTGAGCCTTATATGAACTTGGACAATGATATGATTCTACCTATCGATAATGTGGATGTTCTCGGTTTAACAGTTGACAGTAAACTAACATGGAATGAACATATTAACAAAATTGAAATGAAATTATCATCATCACTTTTTGTTATGCGTAATATATCAAAATTTGTATCAGCTGAAATTGCCAAGATAGTCTATTTCGCTTTCATTCATTCAATTGTTACATATGGCATAGAGCTGTGGGAATCAACATCTAAAGCCAATCTCAAAAAATCTTTACATTACAAAAACGAGCCATCAGATACATAGTCAATCTGCCAATGTGTAGTCCTTGTAAGGAAGCATTCAAAACTCTTTAAGTACTAACCCTTTCCAGTATCTTTATATTAAAATCCATATTGTATATACGAAATAGGTCTTTGCCTCAATATTCTAAAGGAAAACAGAACTTGTTAACTCATTCCCAAAGATTAAAATTATATGAAAGAAGGTTGATTATATTGGCAGTAAATTATTCAATAAATTACCAATAAATTTTAGAAAAACTACTCCATTACGTAAATTCAAACATATATTAACTAATTTTCTGAAATCAATAGCCTGCTATGACGTGGAAGAATTCCTGAATGATAATGATCTTATAATTGACCTGCAGTACCTTTTTATCAATGTATTTGTAATACAGTCATCTTTATGTATTATTTTAGCACTTTAACTGCTATTACCTGTAATTGTAGTGATTGTCTTTATTTATTTTTAACTGGACTATAATCTTAAACAAGTTTTCAATCGTGTATACAATTGTACTTGTTTTAAACAGCAAAAGGAGCAAATTGACTGTTCGTAAGCTAAGACGAGTGTGTCAGTCTGGCGTGGAACACAGATAATCAGGAGATTCTGGCAATATTAATTAAAGTAAAAGTACTATGTAAAATTAGAGGCATCGGAACTCGACTGCAGAAGGTATGAAGTTACAGCAGGTTTAATATTAATCAGGGAAATTAGGTCACCTGTAGGTAATTAAAGCGGCAGAAGTGCTCTCCCTTCATGTTTCCCAGAACGATGGCAGAACTCTGTTCATCGCTGTGATGCTAGACATAATTCGAAAATATTAAATAAATATTAAATTAGAACAATCAGGTCAATAAGGAAAGAATGTGTTACTCTTAGATAACCATTAACGAGGAATCGATTACTAGTCTCCTGTATGTGCCGTTTTAACAAAGTTTTCTGTAGTGACACTCAACATGCAAATGCTATCTGCATAATTTGGCAGCTTCCCTCCTTTAATAATAATAACCCATGGCACGACAGCGCTTAGAGGGCCAAGGCCTACCAACCAGACTGCCGGCCTCACGCCCACTTACTCACGGCAGAGGTGGACGATCATCCAACCGATACGGGGAGGAGATATGGTCAGCATCTCGGCATCCCCCAGCCGGAATGTTGGTTTCCATGAGCAGGGCCGCTTACCTAGCGTAAGCTCCTCACATTCCTCACGATGCTGAGTGGGCACCGGTCCTATCCCCGGGATCTAAAATCCCCGGATCGAACCCGGACCACTTTCCGTGGCCAGGGACCAAGGCTTGCTGCCTTAGCCCGCTCCGCTACAGCGCAGGACGCTTCCCGCGTTTGCCAAAATGAAATGAAACGAAATGTGTAGTGTTTAACGCCCGCTTTTACTACATACGGTACCGCAGGCGATTACACTGATGATACATGAGATGAAGATGAAACACCGGTGGAATGAGATGGCGGGGTAAACCGGAGATCCCGGAGAAAACCAGCACCAGCGCCGTGTTGTCCGCCACAAATCTCACTTTGCGGTCGCCTGGGATCGAACCCGGGCAGCCTTGGTTAGAGCCAAGCGGTCTAACCACTGAGCCACGGCGCGGCCGCTTTTGCCAAGGTTTAGTAAACAAGTACCGCAAGGAAGTTTTGAAAAAACTAGGTCAAATTTTAAACGTTGTTCAAACGTCATTCACAACCAGACGCTAGCTCAATAGCTGTGCTTTGGAGATGAGGATTAGATATTAATGTCAATAACATCAAGTATGCAAACAATGCGCAAAAATACCGCTATTTGAGGAAGGAACTATTTTCAATCAGTGAGGATTCCCCGACATCTTAAAAATTCCTTATATTCGGAGGAAGACAGCAGATCAATTAATTTCAAGGCTTCTAAAAATGAACAACTATAATCCACAAAATAAAAATAAAAGGAAGAAATGAAGAAACCAGCCAGACTATTTATTAATGACAAAACAGATAAAAATAGCCTTATCTCCTGCCTCTGAGCAGTTCTGAGTTTAGCCTGGCTTAAGAATTTAAATGCACAGAATCATAAACCAACCATAAAAAACATAAGAGGAAAACTGATGGTAAAGGTACATTATGAACACATATTCATAACAAATTCCTTTTTGGGGGTAATTTTACACCCTCCAACGTTAAGTCATATCGGACGGTGAATGAGATGGCTGAAATGATACTCAAGTGTGTCCAGGGTCCACGGAGCTTAGAGCTACCCACCATTCGTCTTTAAGGATGAGGGAAAACCCCGGAAAAACCTTATCCATGTAGCTCACCCTGACCGATTTTTCGAACTCTGGACCTCTTGAACGTGAGGCAGACACGCTACCACCTACGATACCGAGATGGGCCAAATTCCTTTACTGAGTCTTAGTGATGATACAGTTTATTATTATAAGATGTGATAAAATTCGTTTTTTTTTTTACACTCTGCTTATATCTTTATATAGAAATCGTTTTAAATTTTATTTTATTTTGCAACTCTGTTGGATTGATAGAGTCACGTCAGAAAATTCTATAACCTCAGCTTTATTATCTTTGAACTTTCAGAAGGGAGCGACAGAGCACACCCAGATATATATGACTTTTGGCTTCTACTATTACTGTCTCAGTTTCGAGCGACCGACTTTTAACATACTTTACAAACAAGAATGAATGAGCATTTTGACTTTAATTTATGAGAGATTAAAAAAAATAAAACGATTTAAAAAATCTTCCCGATCAATCTCCTGACCCTGACCCAACTTCATAAATAAATGAATGAAAATGAAATATCTAATTTTATTTAAAACCGAGCGGGTTGTATTACATGAGAAACCGTAATTATACTTTGAAAAGGTAATTTCAGAACTTCTATAACCAGAGATTAATTCATGAAGTTAATAACATTTATGTAAGCACAAAGGCGAACGTGGAAATGTGTAATTTACGGTGGAATAATTAAAAAAATACGGTTTCTGCTAGCTAGGTTTGCTATATTTATAATGGGGGACCTCTGACTGCTTTACCGTAATATCTTCCGTATATTTAAAGGATTTTTTTAAGATTATAATGTAACCCATTTGATTTGTTCATTTGTTTTGGTTTCGGTAAAGGCCTTCTTATCGCATGCTGGGTGTCCTTTGTTATTCTAATTGAGTTCGCTTACTGCAGGTTTACCAGCCAGCGCCACCTTATTTTTATTGTGCTTATTGCGAAACCTTTCGCTTTCTTAGTTTCAGTTTGAGAGAGTGTCTTGGGAATATTTAATGTAAAATTTTAAATGTATTTGTTAGTGAATGTGATGGTCATGGGTCACCTTTGTTTCCATGTATTGCGTTTTTAATAATACCCGCCGTTTGATTATACAGTTCTTAGAGGTTATATTAAAGTTAAGTATCCTTAGCTACCGGTGAAGCTTGGTCAAATTTGCTGACGTTTCGTTCATATTTCGTGAGCTTCTTCTGGGACGAGCCTAGAGGAAGCTCACGAAAAAATGACGCGGCCTTCACTGGAAGCTAAGGATAGTTATGAAGACACAGGCCGCGGAAGCTTAGGCATCCATCACTTAATATTAAAATTGTGTAACGGGGCATTTTTGAGTCAGTTCACTGATGGCCTAACCCACAACCACGAAATCTGTTTATTCTTAAGTAGGATCAAAAAGTTTACAAATTTCATCTAGTGGTAGTGACTGTTTAGAACGGATCGGCCATTTGCGGAGAAGGTGGAGCCACACACTTTCCAAAACAAATGGGGGAACAAAGTAACTTAGGTGGTAGTTAAATTGCTTAAGAACTATTCACTAATAATGGCTTAAAAATTGTTTCCTTAGCATGAGCAGAACAAATAAGAAAAATGTAACGGAATAAGAACTTTAAGGTGGTGGAAATTTCAAAATCTAAAGAAATAAAACAAAAAATCTCTCCGAACTGTTAGCTGAAAAAATCTATTACGAGTGTGGGTCAAAAAGTAATGCCTCCTATTTTTTCCTTAAATAAGTAAGTTATGTAAAAACTTTGAATTTGGCACAATTCCCCAAACATTCTTCTCCAATTCCCTGCAGTAGAAACTTCCTAAGTCAACAGGTGGCAGCACTGCATCCTCTTGCAGAGTGGCTGACATCGACATTCGTATTAGACAGCGTTCTGTGATTTTTGACTGCGGAAGGTGAAACGCCAATTCGCATTCACGAAAGGCTAAAAAATATGTATGGTGATGCAACGGTGTATTTCAGCGCTGTTAGATGATGGAATCGTCTCTGTAACGAAGATGATGGGCAAACACCATTGGCAGATGAAAAGCGAAGCGGCAGGCTGGTGACAGCAGTGACTCCATGCAGCATTCAGCGAGTCGATGACATCATTCGTGGTGATCGCCGGGTAACACGTGAATTATGTCGCATTACCTTCCTCAGTAAAGGCAGTGTGATGACGATTACTCAAGAACTGGGCTACTCAAAAGATTGTTCACGTTGGGTACCAAGAATGTTAACCGCCCAAAACAAATAAACAAGGAAATAGCCTCCGAACTGTTGAGGCCACAACGTGGCTCAGTGGTTATACCGCTTGGTTCTCACCAAGGCGGCCTGGGTTCTATCCCAGGCGAACGCAAAGTGAGATTTGTGTTGGACAATACGGTGGTGCGGCGGGTTTTCTCTGGTTCCTCCAGTTTTCCCCGGCATCCCATTCCACCGTTGCTCCATCTTCATCTCATGTATCATCAGTGTCACCTCCTGCGGTGCCGTATGTAGTAAAAGCAGGCGTTAAACACTACATATTTCCGAACTCTTGCAGCGCTTCCATTTGGAGGGAGAAGAGTTTCTTTAAAATATTGTTACTGGAGACGAAACGTGGGTTCATTTTTTAAAACTTGAAACAAAGAGGCAGTCGATCGAATGGCACCACACAACGACACCGAAGGAAAAGGAACTTCAAAGCTCAGCGGTCGGCAGGGAAAGTTATGGCGACAGAGTTTTGGGATGCAGAGGGTGTGCTTATCACTGAATTTTTGGAGCAGGGTTGCACAATAAATTCTGTCCAATACGTCGGAACTCCCAAAAAACTGAAAGCACTTCCTCGCCGAGTTCGCCCAACAAAAACTATGGCGGATATTCTTCCTTTGCATGAGAATGCAAGACCACACACCAGCGGTTACACCACTGCAGAAATTGAGAAACTGGGGTGGCAAGTCTTACCTCACTCCCCATACAGCCCTGACCTGGTACCATCAGACTTCCATCTGTTCGGGCCACTAAAGGAAGCTCATCGTGGTATTCATTTTGAAGACGAGTAGGCTGTGAAATCGTGTTTGCGTCAATGGCTTAGGAAGCAAGACCGTGTATTTAACCACACTAGAATACATGCCCTAGTTAAAAGGTGGACCAAAACTGTGGAAAAGGACGGATATTATATTGAATAGTGACAAATTAATGGTCAGTGTTGTAGTTTCCAAGCTATGTAAATTGGATTTAATTTTCGTGGCAAATAAAGGGGGAAAAATAGGAGGCATTGTTTTTAGACCCACCCTGGTAGAAACAAGGCATGTGCTTTGATGAGAACTAATTTTTTGTATTATAAGAATTTTTTCTACCTCTTAGGTTTTCGAGTTACGCAGAAGTCGTATACAGGATAGACATTTTATTGAAAATCGTTAGAGCCATTATGAGAAAATAAGCGTGTTCGAAATATTTTCCATTTAAAAGATATGTTGGATAAATCTTCCTGCTGCATCCTTTGAACCCGCTGAACATAAAATGCCAAGTCCGAATGTTGCTTTTCCAGTTATTCTGTCCACGCGCGCGCACACACACGCACACACACGCACGCACACGCACACACACGCACGCACACGCACACAAACATACACAAGCACGTGCGAGCGTACCCACCAGTTCATGTACGTTCCTTCTTCCAAAAATGCTCTTTCCTTGTTTCAGTATCTTCAAAAGTATTTAAGCGACGTAGATTTCTCAGGTGGAATGCAACACGTCCCCTAACTACTATTTATGTGTAGAGAAACTAAAAGGGTGTGACTGGGAAGTGCATTTGGACATAGAATATGCAACATGTATTTCCACAAAAGTTAAAACCTTTTTACAATTCTAAATAAATGTGGAAATTTATATGCCCTTTATTTTAAATCAGATATTTCTTAGCTTTAATTACGTATATGTGCGTTTGTTTTAGGTACTTAATTTTATTTTATAATGTTGGATGTACTAAAACAGGAATTAAATTTGTGTAAATATTATAAAGCGACTGATATATGGATATTGACACCTTACAACAGATTACTTTATGGCGCCTATAAACTTATTTGAACCAAATTTGAAACTTGATCATACGCCCTGTATGCTGTAAACCCCTGAAATATTAACGCCTAGAGATGAATAGAAGGAGAGATAAATACAGAGGAAGCGGATTAATTAACATGTGACCTACATCTCTAGAGTTGAGTAGGTTCTTTATGCGGTAGAACACTTTCCTAAGATTTGGAACAGCAAAAACGAAAACCATCTTGAGTATAATAAGACAGCATTCTGTCATTCACCAACATGAAACAGTTTGTATAATCTAGTCACTCTACTTGAGCTTCAACTACAGGCAATTTCCTAAGATTCCATCATACCCTTGATCTGTGTGATGGAAAATCTTAGATATTTGATGAGGACAAGGTTCAGTTTAGAAGGAGCAATACGTTAGCAAAAGCGAATGCAGTAATTCGCCTATCTTGTAGTATTAACCCCAAATATAGAAGGAAGCCACTTCACCAGGCAATTTCTCTCTCTCTCTCTCTCTCTCTCTCTCTCTCTCTCTCTCTCTCTCTCTCTCTCTCTCTCTCTCTCTCTCTCTCTCTCTCTCTCTCTCTCTCTCTCTCTCTCTCTCTCTCTCTCTCTCTCTCTCTCTCTCTCTCTCTCTCTCTCTCTCTCTCCTCTCTCTCTCTCTCTCTCTCTCTCTCTCTCTCTCTCTCTCTCTCTCTCTCTCTCTCTCTCCGCCCCCCTCTCTCTGGGTGGATCACCCGGCATAAATGTTCTAACTGGTGTATCCACAGTATGAACAATACACGCCTTCGGAGGGAAAATTCAGAACGAAACAGATTTTTAGCTCAACCAAGTAAAAACTGCACACATACGAAACTTCTGTTAAATTTTCGAGCATAATATACCACAAGAATGAAGTACGATAAGAAATAAGAAATGATACCATAACCCAATTGAGGAAATTATAGTTAGTGAAAAATATAGATAAATATCAAAGACTATCCCGAAATGCTAGGCTTAACACAAAATACTGATATGTAGCACTCACCAGACTTTCCCTACTCTTTTACAAACCATTCGACGTAGTCATTTTAACTTAGTAAGGTGCATGGATATCAAAATTAAAATTAATAACAAAGAATACTTCAGAACTGGTTAACGCCACTAAAGAAGCACATTTTACGGAAATTGTTCATTTATTTTTGTAAAACAAGTTTTGATTATCGCTTATTTACAGCTTAACCAATTACACAAACGTCATTTAGAATGAAGTGATTTTCACAAGTTATAATAGACAATTCGAGTGAGACGTTGTCTTAATGCAATAACGTTTTGAAAGTTATTTTGGAGAAAATAAACATTTTCTGCATTATTTCTTTACCAAAAATGGCGTGGAATGGACCATTTTCTTCACAATGTGTGTAGAAGTGTTTAACGCCCACTTTTACTACTTATGGCACCGCAGGTGGTGACACTGATGATAGATAATATGAAGATGGAGCACCAGTGGGATGAGAAGAAGGGCGAAGCAGGAGATCTCAGAGAAAACGCACCCCAGCGCCATGTTGTCCACCAGAAATGTTATTTAGCGGTAGCCTGGGATAGAACCCGGGCCGCCTTGGGGAGAGCCAAGCGGTGTAACCACTCAGCCACAGTGCAGACCTTTCCCTTCTGATTTGTTCCGTCATATCATTGAAGGATCCTGAACCTATCTGTCAGGTTTCCTTTTTTACTGACTTCTCTTTTTTGACTTTGACTTTTCAAAGACAGAAAAAATGCACATACACTTACTTCTCGAAATGAGTATATTTCTTATTTTTTATTTTTATTTTCCAGCGAGTCTCAATGCTGCATTTTCGCTACCCTACATGTTATAGAAATTCAAAATTTGCATAAAACATTTGTGAACAGTTTTCATTAAACTCACTGGGTACTCGTTATAAATGGCAATTAGATTACACATAATGATGCTGCATATTCATATTGAATTATTTATTATTAACTGTGCCATGAAACACTCGATGAAGCAGTGTTATCCCTATCTTTTATATTTGCCTCCCCGTTGATATACTCGTTGATCAACTCCTAATTCTGAAACAGTTGAAAGATATTCAGAGATGGGCTCAGCGTCTTTTTAAATTTTGGAAACAACTTTTCCATTTGTTTTGAAGAGTTCTAAGAAATTCATATAAATTCATTTTGTTGACCTAATCATTTATCTTGCAATTACAGTAATCAAATAGCAAGTAATTATTAACTATATGGAGCAATTCTTGCCGAATACATACCCACCCGGAACCAAAGACTGTGAGAGAAATTGTTTCACTTTTAACACGAGAATCATTAATCCCCCTTCAGAGACAACTCTGCCTCATCCAAGAATGGTTCAGGCTTTGGCAACTGTCAATCAACCAGCAGAAACGCCTAGCCATCCTGTTTACTAAGCGCGACCTTCCCGCCAAATTCCGCACATTCACCTATTCTAGGCGAAAGATAGATTGGACGAATTCCATGAAATATTTGAGGGTGAGGCTGGATAAATTCTTTCCACTATCGGGGAGCGCATCTGTCTCATCAGACATGCGGGGCCTCGGCTTCGTTGTAACACATATTGTGGTCCGGCATATCGGTCCACTTCAAGTTATGCCTTTTTCAGGCTCTTGGGCTTCCTATTGTGCTTTATGCGTGTGAAGTCTCGGACATAGTGGCAGGTTCTAAGCTGCAGCTACTACTACAAATTGGAATAGATAACTTGGGGCCATCCATTCTGCCCGAAAAATGCTTTCCTGCGGGGCTACTTGACGTAGCCTTATCTCGTCTCTATGTGGAAGGTGAAAATATGCTTCGCGTCCTAAAATTCTACGTTAAAGTGCCATTTAATCAAAACGTTCTGGTAAGGTCTCTTGGGATTATCGTTTAACAGAAATCCGTTTAAAAACGGCTTGTGAGTAAAACCGGTTACTTTAAAGTATGGGTATTTATACAAGCCTCATATTTATTATAACTCACCCAAAAATTGGCCTGGATTATCAAAATTACAACCTTATTCTTTAAATTTTAGTTATTCCATCAGCGGTGCATAAGGGCCGCGCATCCGAGTCCACAGCTGTTGAGGATGAAGCGATCTCCTTGATTTCCCCCTGCCTTTCCGCACCCGCATTCCTGAAATACTCACATTCCGTTACTTCTTGGTTAAGCCTTTTACAGGGCTGGTACAAGTTTGACACACCTTGGGCTGTCCCTCAGCCTGCCAACTCCTTTTGTCGCCCACGTCGACAGTCATTGACACGAAATTGGAATTTAAATATGTTTTCGATAACACAGTTAAGAAAAAATGCTCGAAGTTCTTTAAGCTCACAAATTATTCACGCATTGCGAGTATACGACAATGTGGAGTTTGTGAGTCCATTAAATGAGGCTTCTTCAGGGTGGCTAGGCGAAATGGATAGCTTCTGCATGGGTGAGAACCCTAAAGATAATTTATGGCGTATTCTTGAGTTTAAAACAACTGTAGTATTTTGTTTAGGGAAGTTTAAAATGACAAATTAGGGCACCAATAAGCAATAGAGGTTGACACAGTTTCATGTCTTGCCCTCACAGGACTTTCTTTGCTCACGGACAAACTCTCCCCACAAATGTTATGCCTGTATATAATTTATGTTATAAACGTTTTGCAGAGATTATATTATCGCTAATCCCTTTTTAGTTTCAATGGGTAATTGGATTAGTCACTCTATGATGGCTTTGAAAAACTACGAGTATCTGATGCACCGCAACACATGCTTTTCTCTACTCTAGTAAGCAAATTTTTAAAAATATTTACTTAATGTTAAGCAAGATAAAAACCTGCACAAACCTGCACAAATTAAATTATTTCTACTTACACTTTAGCTATGAGGGAATGCAGTAGCGTTAGGTGACAATCACGTCTTTTTAAGCTGGACGCTAAGCGCTGATATTCAAATCTGTCTGCATGGTCAAGAGATTAAAACATTAAAACCTCAAAAGAAAACTCCGAATTGAGAAAAGTAATACAGAAATCGACTTACTTTTTTACAAAACGTATACTTATGTCTAGCAAGTACTTCTACTTCGTTTCCTTACGGCTTACGAGTAATGTACATTTAATTTAGAATGAAGAGGACTTCAGAGGGCATTCTCCTAAAGTTTAAATATTTTAAATCTGTGGTAGTTTATTCAAATCATTTGGAACTATTTTAACAAAATAAATATATTCGAAAAGTGCTCTATATAAAATGAAATAAAATAAAATAAAGTTCTTAGTGGAGGACTTTCTTGAAAATGCACGTGTAACATCCTCAAAATATTTGAACTTAAAGACAAGTTTTGCGGTACTTCATCGACAGTTTTTTCTTGAGCCAACCGCTCACTGCTTTACCGGCCGTGTGGTCTAGCATGGGGTTGCCGTCATCGTCATCATCATCATCATCATCATCATCATCATCATCATCATCATCATCAAGCAATGTTATATAAAGCAGTATTTGAGGGAGTGGAGGTGACTATCATTGTTCCTCAAGTCAGCTCTTTGATATGATAGCACAAAATGAAACAAAAATAAATGAGGTGTAAACAAAAGGCAGTGGTCTATCGAAGCAGATTTCTGTACGCTGTTAATGCGTGAGATCAAAGGATTATGCCGAATGTAATTTGCAGCGCTCACGTCCACCCTAAAGGACAGACACGTATAGTGCCAACGTTTTAGGACATATCTCCTTCCATAAGAACGTGATATGAATGGAGATGGAATAGAGAATTCCAAAGCTTCTATTGAGGGATTACCAAGTATTCGCATCCCCTTCTCATGGCTGTTCAGTGCAAACTACAGCAAATTCTGTGAACCTTGTACGAGGGTATAGCATAGGACGTATGGATTTCAAACACAATTTTGTGGAGAACCTCTTACCTGCCTAATATACAAACAATAGATAAATTAAAATAAAAGACGGCTTATCTTATTTTATCGTAAAGTATCACAGCTTATTGAAATTTATCAGAAATATTAAAACGAGTATCGTCAAGATGTTTTTGCATGGGTGAACAAACATTTCCTTGGCTTTAGTACGGTTGTAACATTGGTTCTCAGATATAAACATGTGTGGGATGCAATAAACATATGTAAACATTAACAGTAGTTCAATACTAAATACTCCGACTTACTTCAATCAAGGTATCGTTTAATTTTTGTATATACATCGGCTATAATTCCATAGCCATTATAGCTATTCTGTACTACCCAAAATAGGACAAGGAAAATTTTTACATTTTATAATAAGCAAAACAATGATAAGAATCACGACTGTATGTCGCATTTTAAACTCTAAGGTAGCATACATAAAAGGCCTACAGTTTATTATAGGAAAGAATTTGACAGGAGAAGGAAGCGCAAGGGGTAAATTAGCTTATTAGACATACTTCAGACACCATGCCTATGAGGGCAGGGATAATGAATTGCCCATTTGAAAACATATGTCAACAATTGTGCTTTCTACTTTACGAGGAATACCAATTGCGGTTTTAGTATACCTACTCAGTGAATTCCATAAGTGTACATCAAGCGACCCTATGTTTTCAGAAGCACGTAATGATGATGCCTAACGAATGAAAGAAAGGCAAAGTTGTTCTCATTGTGGGAAATAATAGCAAACGTAAAGTTTGTGATAAACCGCAAAGTAATTCTCTTGCTCGTGCTACAAAAAGGAGTAGCTCATTATTCACAATCCCCATCCTTTATCTTAACAATTAGGCTTCAAGCCAAAGGGAGTAGCCGAATCTCGTCACCACGCCAAGGTGACACAGAACCAGGTCACCTCATCAGTAAGTCAATATTGACGATTTCAACATGTGTGTAATGCGAATAACTGTGCAGCAACTTTCCACTGTACGAAGAGTAGTGCCATTGTGACCAAAGCTATTGTTTCATTACGACTATACCGCTCGCAAAAGTTGAAGCCATATGAATGCTGGCCGATGCTCAAGCATTGCCAAGCGCGGTGGATGTACCGACAAAGGTGTTCTACATTGCTCGTTTTACATGCCAGCAAAGGCTTTGCCTATTTTTACCGTAATTAAACAATCCATTAAATATTCCTAAAACATTAAACTCCTACCCTGGCACACAAACAGCAAGCGTGGTTTCCAATTCAATAACTCACCTTCCAACTTTGTGGGTCTTTCCCGGAGATTGAAATACGAGCACGATTCCTTTTTCTAAGCGCAAGGTTGCTTCACTACAAATTCGTGACACTGTATGTGCACTACCTGCACCACAAGTTTCTACAGTTAATTTCTGGGTTTTAGAAAAATCCACACCTGCCCTATATTCTGGATCGGAGACCTCAAGACATTGCAGATATAAAATTAAGGAAGAAATTCAAATTTATAAGAGAACACGAGAATGAATTTTTGTCAGTTTTGCCATTAAGTATGTCATAATTAATGGCGTCAGGGTAATACAAACGACCCTGCCATTTTTTAGTAAGAGACTGCTTTAACCTGTCCTATTTTAATTGGGTTTCCATGAAAACTGCATGAAACTTGCTTTTGTGATGAAATCAGAGTTCAAGCACTAATATCGAATTATTATTTTTAATTCATTCCTAGAGATAAAATAACCTCCCAAATAGGTGATCACCTACATTGCCATTACTATTTTGGAATATCCTATTACATCGGCAATCACGACAGTGTGCCGTGAGAAAGTAACTCGTACTCAAGATCAGCATTGGCTGACGTCACGAAGAGAAGGCAAGTTGCACTAGAAATAACTACGCGCTCAATGTCAGCTGACGTCAGGAGTCGAGCACAGTTATTACCGTGCAGAAAGACCTTCGCGCCTACAATTCTAGAAGCTTCCAACTCCAGAAAGATCCACCACATCCGGTAAATATATGAAAGCGATGCAAGGGCGACAGCAGTCATTCATTAGTGAGCAGTGAGGTAATAGTGAGTTGAGCAGGGTCGAGTAGTGAGTCATTCAATAATGAGTTGGCGAGAGTCGGAGCATTGTGGTGCGTGAGTGGAGTATGCTTCAAGCTCTATCATAAGGAGTCGGTTGGCCGTTGAATGGGAAGGACGCAGCTCACGGGTCAGTGATTCGGCTCCAGGTGAGGGATCACAGAACTGGGAACCGTCAGCGAAGCAGTTTACGTGTAAGTATCAGAGTTGGATTCAGAATTGCTGTGTTGAAGCTAGATCTGTTTGTAAGTCATACAAATTATGGCAGCACAAAGGTTCAGTGCTACAGAGACTTAGAGGACAAATTCTAGGGACTTTTGAAGTGCTGTGTTTACGTAAAAGATACGTTAGGTACAGATAAAGGACTTCTAAGGCGAACTTGGTCGTCTTTTATCACAGTATCCAAGGATGAGAGCTGTCATTATAGGTAATGTGGATCGACTACTTTTCACAAAGTGTACTTAGAACATTAATTTAATGGAAAAAATGTCATTGAATTATTTTCTCTGTGCTCTTTTTATATTTGTTTTTTCTCCCTTACGGGCATAAGTCTGAGCATTTATGTCAAATAGAATTTCGTTCCATTGAAGTTTAAAGAGATCCCGTTTAGAGCTACATCACATAAAACGATAATAAAATACATATTCTATTGTCCAAAGCACGCTCAATTACGAAAAACAACCCATTTGGAACGCTTTGTCCGTTAATCTGCGTAAATTCATTGCATGCATCTCTCCGAACTTGACAAAGAAGAAACGGTTGGCTGTTCACATTCTATTTGATAACTTTTCCGATTTAAAATGTAAATAAAAGAACCTCTGTCATTACAAAGCAGTGTGCAGGTAACGTATTTTACTCTGAAATGAACATTTCTTCATGAAAGGCTGGGATACACGCAATCAGTTCCAATTAATTTTGTGTGGTTTGCCATACGTAGTTGCGAACAATTCTTGTTTCGGAAACAAGCTTTAAATCAGCTCAC